>VZTF01009189.1:1850075-1861440 GCA_013397755.1 Cnemophilus loriae | reverse complement strand
CCCCGCCCCTCTCCTTCCCGGACACTTCGGGGGTGTTAAAACGGCCGTTTTAAGTCACCAGCAAAATTTACTTTTAGGCCCCGCCCACTGAGCCCCAGAGCAGATCCTGATTGGGCGATGGGAAATCGCTCTCTGCCGCCACTGGGTGGCTGGGTGTCCATAACCCCCCCAAATCCCGCCTATCCCGATGCCGTAATCCCATTTGATTTGTCCGCGCATCCGCATGGCCCCGCCCATTCCCACACCGCTGCCCATTCAGGGGCGGCTCCCCAAGCTCGGGGGCGGTGTCAACACTCACGGCAGGGGAACGGGAGAGAGGGAGCCGCTCATTGGTCGGCGCGCCGTCGCTCTTCCTCCGTCACCGCCCCCGCGGAGCGTACCAAGCTGCGGCGGCGCGGGGTGGCGGGGGGGAGCGTTCGGCGTTGGTTCGCTCCGTGTCCATGAGGGCCGGGGCGGGGCGCGCGCCGTTTCCCGGCATGCCGCGCGCGCCGTAGGTAGCTCCCGCCGGGACGCGCTGGGAAGGAGGGCGGGAGGGAAGGAAAGGAGGGAGGGGGGAGGCCGGTGCCCGATCCAAGATGGCGGTGCAGGAATCAGCCGCTCAGCTCTCAATGACTCTGAAGGTGCAGGAGTACCCCACTCTCAAGGTGGGTGCCGGGCTGCCCCCGGCGCGGGGGGAGCGCGTTAACGCCCTCAGCGTCCCGCCCGAGCAGCGCTGAGGGGGAGCCCCTTCTCCCCCCCCACCCTCTCCCCGCCTCGGGAGCCCTGGGGCTG
This sequence comes from Cnemophilus loriae, assembly GCA_013397755.1. NCBI lineage: Eukaryota > Metazoa > Chordata > Aves > Passeriformes > Corvidae > Cnemophilus > Cnemophilus loriae. The sequence goes on along the minus strand of VZTF01009189.1, from coordinate 1,860,669 downwards.
TGGGATGGAGGTTAGGAGCGATTCCCGTCGCGTAGTTCCCGCCTGTCCCCGTTTTTCCTCCGCCTGACGTCTCGGCTGGTGCCGCTCCGCTGCTGCTCTTCCCATCCCCCTCCGCGGAGGGAGAGGGACGTGCCTGGAATATGCGGCTCTTGCCTGGTGTCTCCGTGCCCTGAGGGGACGGGGGAGGCCCCCGGGCCACGCTGGGGACACAAAAAGAGCTGGAAAGGAGCTGGGAGAGAAGTGAGGTCCTTGTGGTCGCGGGGCGGTGTGAGGGGGGAGTGGGCTCTGACGGAGCCGGGCTGGGGGAGAGGGGTTGGGGCGTGTGAGTGGAACATACTCCCTCAGGAACACCGAGGGCTGCCTGAACTGTTCATCCCAGATGATTATGTGGATCTACGTGGCGTTGTTAGGAGACGTGCTAAAGGGAAGGGAGTGGAGGTGGCAGTGTAATATGGTTCCCTGGCTGCTTGGTCCCCCGAAGATGGAGATGAGCTTAAAATATAAAAAGGGACAGACGTACTGGAGGGCTGTGGAGGCGAATAAGCAAAAAGCAAAATACAGTTTGGTAAAAGCTGTTCCTTGAGATGCTGGGTCTGCCTGCAGGATGGAGGTCTCCCAAGGCTGTATAGGTGGTCTTGGGCATTAACCAGGTGTTGTGAGTCAGGTGAAGGACTCAGCGATGACCTTAACGCTCAGTGCCTCCGAGAACCTTTGAACTGCAAGGATGATGCTCATAGGAATGAACAGAAACCTTTGTTTCAAGTCTCGCGTTGTATGTACAGGAGGTCCACCACATAAATAGCGGTGACTGTGGAAGTGACCTGGGAGAAGGATCTCTATTGCAAAATACGTATTTAAACATCTCTCGTATCAGTGTATCCACATTTTGCTGTCTAGAGATGTTTATGCAAAGTCAACTTTGTTGTGCTGAGATCATGCTGTGCCTCCACACGCCGAGCATTGTGTGGTCTTTGCAGTGTTGGTTCTGCAGGCTCTCTGGCCGTGTTCTTCTTGTGCATGTCCTCCTCCACTAGCTCCATTCTGCTCGGGTCCCCAGAAGGAGAAGGACGAAGTGTTCTTCCCATTTTACATATGAAGGCTCCTTTCTGTCACCCAGAAGTACTTTGAACCTGACAGCATCAGGCTTAAATTTTAAAATAGCTGTAAAGAGCACTCTAGCACTTTCCATAGCCAGAACAATGTGAAGGCATTTAATGTTAAGAACATCGTTTTGAGACTGCATTTTAGGTGTATTCCAGTTGTTACCACAGCTTTGGTTGCTGCATTCCTGAAAAATTACTGGCATTGAGGATCAGTGAGTTTTTTGTTTATGACTTGTGGTGCTTATGACTTAAGATGTATTGTCAAGGTGCCAGCCATTTAAAAGGTAGAGAATATTTTGGACTAATTCTTTTTATTTCCACAAGCATTCTTTTTCCCTAAAATATCTCAACAAAAATATACATAACAGAATGGAATGTTGTTTGTAAAGTTAGCAAGCTAAATAGTGAGAGGGTGAGACACCCTTGTACTGAAACTCTTAATTTCCAAGCAAAGGTGATGTTTATTGACTCTTCCCAGCAGCCATTCAACTTCTGGGTTGTTCTTGTAATCTTTAACAACGTTTTTCATTGTTTAAAAAAACCTGCCAGAACAGTGTCTGCTCAAATTTTTTGACTGTGTCCTCTGAAATGTTCTTAGCTGTGAGTCATATATCAAAACATTTTAGTGGTGGAGGTGAAAAAGCAGCATGGAGAAATGAACACTAAGGCTAAAGTCTACTATATGAAATCTCATTTTGCTCTTTAGGAGTCAGGTGCCTGAAAGTTTCTGTGGTACTGAGACTCTGTGAACTTCTATTTCCAGTTTATTCAAATGCTGTGTAGAATGAACGTGTATCACTTTCTTAAAATTTTGTTCACCAACACAGTAGCTTAGATATTTCTCGTGGAGCTCTGGACACTGGTGATTTTCACGGGTGATGTGAGTAAAATATAAAAGATTGCAGACTTGTGTTTATATCCTTCCTGTTTCCTCCCTCTAGCTTCCTCATGCCAGCATCACTAGATAACAGTTGTGTAATAGTTCTACATTTACAGTATGTTCCACAGAACGCTTTTCATGTGAACGAGTGCTTCAAACTGCAGAGGGGAATCCCTGTTCCATAGCTAAATTGTGGTTGCTGCTGGAGTGGAAATACTTCAGCCATTCTTCAGCAGTTCAGCTCAGGGGAAGTAAATAGAGTTCTTCAGTTGAATCTAGAGAAGCTCTTTAAGTGTACCAGATAATTCTTGAATATTCCCCCCTGCCCCCTCCACTCCCTTCTCAAGGACAAGGAGGTTGTCAGCTGCTCTTCCACCAGACTGCTGTGGAGTCTTTTTCTTTTAAAATCCTACTGATGGGGAATTCTGCTAGTCTCTGATGAGAGCATGTAAGATGAAAGCTGACAATTTGAAAATGAATGAATGCGAACATTGTTACCATAGTTCTTTGCTGAAACTAATAAACAAGTGATGACAGGAAGCTGGATAATTCATCCATATCTTTAGAAGTAGGAATAATTATTAAACTGATAGCAAGCTGTATAGACTAAGACCCCAAAAGTGGAAGACCCAAAAGCAGGAATGATCACTTTTGAAAATATTCTGGGCTGTTTGTTGGCAAGCAGTTTAGGGTTAGCTGGTCTGCTACTGTTTTAGAAAAAAATTAATCGGCAGGAGAATTGTAGAAGCACAGGATATATGAGCACCTTCTCAGAGCTACTGTTTAGTTTCTTTTGTTGGCAGCTCTGTCAGGGAAAATACTGGCAGCAGATTTAATAAGATACTAATTTCTCATGGAAATGCAATTGTTGGATTGTTACAGGGAACCATGTAGGAGACTGGGATTATATAAAGTGCATATTGTTTCTGTCCTGAGTCTGCAGAATAGCTGAGGTTCGAAGGGACCTCTGCAGACAGTCTAGTGCAGTAGTCTGCCCTCCAAGCAGAGTCAGCTAGAGCAGGTTGTTCAGCGCCATGACCAGACTGTTTTCAATTATCTCCCAAGATGGAGACTCCGCCCTCTCTTGGCAAACCTATTCCAGTGTTTGACTGCTGTTGTGGTACTAAAATAAAAGTAATCTTTTGTTGACAAGAAATTTTCTGTATTTCAGTTTGTGCCTGTTGCACTTTTATGGGGCACTGCTGAGAGGAGTCTGTCTCCATCAGGTATTCATACACCTCGATAAGGCTTCCCCTGAGCCTTTTCTGGGTTGAACAATCCCAGTTCTCTCAGCCCTTCTTCTCATGTCAGATTCTCCAATCTTTTGGTGATCTCTGTGGCCTTCTCTTTACTCATTCCAGTTTGTCCATGTTTCTGTTGTACTAGGGAGCCAGAACTGGGCACGGCACTTTGGGTGGCTGCTGGTTCTAGTTAGGGTAGAGTGGAATGATCACCTTCCTTGACCTCCTGACAGTGTTTTACCTAACACAGCCCAGGGTGCTGTTGGTAGCCTTTGCTGCAGGGGCACATTGCTGTCATGGGCAACTTGTCCAGGAGGACCCCAGGCTCTGTTCTGCAAAGCTGCTTCCCAGGCTGTTGGTCCCCTGCATGTCCTGGTACAAAGGGCTGTTTTTTCTCAAGTATAAGACTTTGTTACCCTTTGTTGAATTTTATGAGGTTCTTGTTTGCCCATTTCTGCAGCCCGGTGAGATCTGTAGGAATGGCACCACAACCACCTGGCATATTAACAGCTCCTCCCAGTATCATATCCTCTGCAGACTGGGGAGATGCACTCTGACCCATCATCCAGGTCACTAATGGAGATGTCAAACACTTCAGATCAACATTTTTACCCAGTGAAGCAGAAGAGGTGTAAGATTAATTTTTTGCATAACTTACTGCAGTACTTAATTGTTCTCCCATGTTCATAAGCTTTACTCTAAGTTGGTTTTGAACCTAATTTTAAGAGTCAGAGTACTTTTGTCAGAGCTTTGAACATGTAGGAGCAAAAGTTGTTCAGTGAAAGTGGTTCAAGCAGAACTTAAGAAAGAACTTAAGAAGTAACAACCTGTAACATTTAGCTCACTGTCCGTACATCAATGTAAAAAAATATGTATCATGATAGAATCATAGAATGCTTTGAGTTGGAAGGGACATTAAAGATCATCTTGTTCCGACCCTCCTGCCAAGGTCAGGGACGCCTTCCACTAGACCAAGTTGCTCAACAGCTTATCCAACCTAGCCTTGAACATTCCCAGGGAGGAGGCATCCGCAGCTTTCTGGGCAGCCTGTTCCAGGTTTTTACCATCCTCACAATAAAAAAATTTCTTCCTCATATCTAATCTAAACCTGCCGTGTTTTAGTTTGAAGCCATTCCCCTTTGTCCTGTTGCTACCTGCTGTTGTAAAAAGTCCCATTCCATTTCTCTTGTAGGCACCTTTTTAGATTTATCTGATTTTTAAGTGCTTTTCAAGCAGAAGGTTGGCAGAATAAGCTAGACCTGGATGTTGATAACGGTCAGCTCTGCACTAACTCATGATGAACACTTATCTCACACTAAATCCATCTTCAACCTGAGTGCTCTGACTCACCGAGTGCATTCAATGTCCATGCCGAGCGTTCCTGTGCTGCTGAATAATGCATTTCCTGTTTTGACACATCGTGTGTGTGTGTCAGCAAACAAGTGTGACATCTTTTGTGCTGCTGTTGTTTTCCTGCACTAGGCTCTGTTCTAAAAAACACTGTTTTAAGAAAGAGTTGATACTGCGGGACTTTGTAAGAAACTTGACGTTGTAAAGTAGCTGAAGAAATTGGTTCCTGTTGGTCTCTTTTCCACCCCTGCCCACTCACTATAAAATATATTTTAAAGTGATTAATGAAGGAAGAAAACACAGTAAAAGGCAGTAACAGTGTAGTCATGAGCTAGAGCTGTAGGTTGCTTATCAGTACCCCACTGTGCCTGTAGGAAAACACTTGAAGAAAGGTGTTCTCAAACATTTTACAGAAGATCTGTTAATATCTTCAAAGTGATGTTGTTCATCTTACCTGATGTTGCAATCCCTGGTTGCACCATACTTGATTTGTAGTGTTTTCACAGGACAGTGGCCTGGGATCTGGTGAGTTTGGTTTGTGTATGTTTTCTGGTGTAGGAATAATATGTTTGTATGGTAGCTAGCACATTTGGATCTTTAAGTGTTGACATAAAACAAGAATATCCATGAAATATTTAAGTCTTAGCATAGTGAGTGTTTTTCAAGAGCTGGGAAACAAGTAAAGATGAGCTTCAAACATTTCCTGGATATTGTAATGGGAGGAAAATGCTTTACTTGGTGTGCTCCCTAAGCATCTTCCCGTTGTCTTCCAAGTCAGTAGTTCCTGTATAATCAGCATTAGTGTGTGCCTTTTGGGCTCACAGATTTAGGGAAGTACTGTTCTGTCAGATGGGTATTTGCTATAAGGGCACACTGACATGATTCGTCAGTCCTTGTTAAGTCAAAAAGCTGCCTGCATTGTACACTTGGCCTCCCACAATGTACAGCCTGAAGATACACTGTGTGGGAAGTATTTGCTAACCCAGAATGTGAAATATGCCAAAGTAATTGATTACTTACAATATGTGATATTTGATTTAAATAAAACTTTTTTTTTCCAAGATACTTTTATTTTGATAGACAGTAATTTAACTGCTTCACAACTTCTTTTGATTTACCTCGGCTTTTTTAAAGAGCTTTGTGGATTAACTTGACTTGTAAACTAGTGAAAATTAAAGTAAAACAGATAAAACAGTGAGTAGAACTTTGGTCATTCATTAATTCTGATATGGGTCTGCTAATTTAAATCAATAATGCTTAATTGTCTTACAAGAAATGCTGTCACTTTGGCTGGAATAGGTTATTTTGGAAGCAGTCTGATTGGAAATGGGATCTCTAGCCAGTATCATGGTGTGTGGACTGTGCAAACGCACAGAAGGACAATTGAAGCTTTCATTTAAAGAGGTAAAGAGGTGGTGCTGTGATTAAAATGAACAAATATTTGGAGAAGAAAGAAGGGTCAAAACAAATGGAAGGACTTGCTCAGGACAAAAACCTGCTGAGTGACCTTAGCTTTGCAACTCAGCTGTTTCTTCAGTCAGGGAGCAATGCTTGGGTTCTTGTTAGTACTCCAGTATTCCTACTTGTTTCTTCAGTCAAGCAAAGACTTCTTTTCAGACTCAATTTCTTTTGAGGTGTAAGTCCAGGGTGGTAGTGCATTGAAAAGGACTGGCTTCTAGACAGAGCTCTAAAATGGCTGTCAACTTCCTTACAGAAGGATGTAAGACAATTTTCTCTAACTGTAAAATGACTTTGTAAAGCACTTCGTTTTCTTGTAGGAAGCCGTGTTCAAAAGTTCATAATGTATTCAGAAACAAGTTACTTGCAGCATGTTTAACAGGATAATATTTTGAGGTAGTGTGATTGCTTCTGTTCACTAAGTATATGTGTAGCAGATGGATAGTCCAAGAATTTTTGCTGCTCGTTCTCTCCTGTATTGAAGTAGCAGCTTTGAATAATATAATGGTGGTTTCTTTCTAGACATAGCTGCTCTGGAATACACAGTACTGTCTTCCTGAGTTGTAAAACTGACTCGTTGGTAACTAAGGCAAGCTACTAGGCTTTACCCTTCAAAAACATTGAAACTTTTTTTTAAAAGAACTATTTTTTAGAAATCCAAATTACCTCCAACTGCTTTTAGGCTTATGAAATTACTTTGTTTGGAGCTGTATCTCTTCAAGATTTTATTTTAATGCTTTTACCCAATTAACCTAAATCTAGACATTGTTCTAAGTCTGAAATATACTACTACTCTTTTCTTTTAATGTTATTTTCCTTTTCTGATTTTGCCTAGAACAAAGAAAAACTATTACCATTTCAAGGCATTGATAAGAACTACTCATCAGAATTCACTGAATAAGTGGTGATATCATTTACATTTTGGATAAGTCCAGTGACAAATAATGATGCTGACTCTGATCTGAAGTAATCCAAGAATTATTGAGGAAAAAATGAAGTATATAAAAATACAGAATTTCAGTAATTCTGCATGGAAATGCTGAATTGTTACTTCTTTGAGGGAAAATTTTCAGTAGTTTATTGTACCCTTCCTCATTTTTCTATGGCATCATATATAATAGATGTCCTCTACTTTTCTGTTTTGTTGAAGCGGTGAGCGTGGTGATCTAATTTAATGTCAAGAAAACAGCTTAATGCTTGAAGGTGTTTCTTGTAGGGTTTAGTTTTTCTCTTGACACTGTTTGTTTATTAAAACTCTTCAGGAGATGCTTAGTTTTTATTACATGTTCCTATATTTCCTTGTTCTTCTTGCCTAAAGTAGTGCTAAGTTGTCTTTGCTTCTAGTTTTTTGAAAGGCAATTTCATCACTGCACCTCTGTTTTCCCTAGCTGTCAGGCCAGGCTTAGTTTCATGTAGGGGCATTTGAAAAAAGCTTGCTTATATCTCAAAGTCTTCAACTGAATTATCTTGGAGACCTGTAGATTCATACAAATCTCTGGTGCTTTTCAGGTGTTATAAGCTAACACAGTTCAGGAGAGGAAGCACAGCATTTTTGTGACCCTTAGAAGGAGAGTGTAGTTCTGTAATGGTTCCCCCCACCTAATCGGGTAGGATTCTTTTTATTTTATATTTCTTGAAACTCTTTTTTTTCTTCCCCCTAGTTTTGTGACTTCATGTACTTGATAAGATTTTTAAAAATTCATTTCTAATTCCCTCTTGCTCATGACTGAGTTAATTTGAAAAGATACACAACGTAGGTTTTTATCCTTTTTTTTTAAATCACATTTTATGTGGAAAGGAGTTACTTTCAGCTAAGATACTGTAAGGCCGAGGAAGCAAGATGCACACAGAGATTTGTCAAGGCAGGATATACAGTTAAAAGTTCCCACTATAGGAATTGGTACAAGTTAGACCCCGTTAACTACTTTCTACCAAATACAGAAAGAAAATGGATGTTCTTTACAGACTTGCAAACCTGTGTAAAAGATGCTTGGATCTGTTGTCTATACTGCTTTCTGTGAAAATCAGTTTTTAGAAAAGAAACCTTTGAAAATTCTTGTTAGCAGGAGTCTGGAGAGGAGTTCATGGTCTTACTTACTCAACTAAATATTTCTTCCTTCAATTCACTTTTTTGGAGTCTCACTCTATAATTCCCAATAACCAAATGATAGCTATACAGACTGTTTTTCACTTTTTGCTGCTGCATCTCAACTTGTTTCATATATGCAGTTACTGTGGGCTAGAAACTTTTTGATTAATGTTGTGGTCTGAAAGTGATTGTGTTTTAGTTTCCGTTTTTATTTGGAACTCTTTAAGTCTGAATCTATGTAAGTAAAGAAGGAATTTGGCCGGTGTTGTAGTATGTGACCATATCAGTGTGACAACTGGTGTCCTGAAGGTCTAGTATAAGGCTAAAGATTTGGAGGAGAATAAAGGCTTACATTTTTTTCAAAACTTCAGTCATGAGAGAAATGTGTAATTCAGTCTTTCAGTATTGCTCTGTACCAGTTAGAAAAACTTGTGGGCAGCATCAAGGTGGTATTTGAAATTTTGCATAGTGGCTGTTAGACTTTGGCCTAACATCCTACACTTCCAAAGGAGTAGAAATGCAGCACGTAACAGTTGTTATAAAAAGCTTATTTGGCTTGGTAGAAATCTCTTTCTCCTGTGTTCAGTTCTCCTCTTAATTCTCTGATAAATGCTGAAGTAGTCTGAGGATTTTGTTGGATAGCTGTGGAAGAAAGCCAATGTAGAAGACTGTTTCCATGCTTCTACTTTAAGTAAAATTTTAGTGAGATTCTTAGTATATGTAATTGATTTTTCCCTACCAACCAGTGGCTTATTGATGCAGAAATAGTATCCTGACTAATCAAATATGGAATAATGTGCATCAGTTAATGTGACTTCTTAAAAGTGCATGCCATGCAAAGATATTGGAGTTGTTTTTAAAAAAACTGAAGGAGGTCGTGAGGTGGACTTGGTTGATAGTTTATTCATATTACTGGATGTTTTTTGGAGATAAGCCTTACCAGGAATTCTTGCAAGAAAGACTGAAGTCCTTATGTGGATAAGGAACTGGGCAAGATAAAAAACAAACATCAAGATTTAGTAGCCAGCCCCTGTAATGGAGGAAGATCGGTGTTAGGATTCTGCTGGCATCCTGGTGATATTCAGCTGTTTGAACATCCTGGAAGAAAGAGTAAGTGCTGAGACGAAGCAGTTTCCTTGATGATACAAAGATAATTGAGGTATTACAGATGTAGCCCAAGTGTGAACTATTAGAGAAGAATAGTGAGAGACTAAATGGGTGGTAAAATAGATTAAATTCAGTATAGACAAGTGCAGTGTGATACAGTTTTTAGGTATGGTGGAAAGAAAATTAATCCTAGTCATATATATATAATAACTGAGTTGGAAATGGTCATCATTGGTCAGTGGGATCTTAGGGCTAATAGGGAATGTTTTCTGTGAGTAGTCAGGTCAATGTTGACAAACACAGGATAGAAGTGTTGGGAAAGAGAAGAATGGAGAACTCAATACACAGCAGTTAAAATCCATGGTTTCTTCTTCTCTCAAGTAGTAAGAGTTACTCGTATTTTCTCCCTTCTCTCATCCTGAAAAAGGATGTAGTAGAACTGGAAAATGTTTGCAGAAGGGCAAGAATGATTAGAGAGATGGAATGTCTGTCTTCAAGGAATGGTTTAGAAAGAGCCTCTTCAATCTCAAGATATACGAGAAATATGTAGGAGAAAGAGAAGGTTCCCTTTTTTGCTTCCAAAACAAGAACAAAAAGGTTTCAAATCAGTTGAAAAGTCAAAACCAGAGTATTTTTTCCACATAGTTGAGAGCCTGTGAAGTGTCTCACAACAGGATGTTGCAGTGCTAAAACTCAGGTCAACAGCAACCAGCAGAGTTCATGAGTGAGAAACACCCTGTGGTGTTTCTACTATTAAACTCCCATCTCTGGCTCAAGAAGTCCAGAGAAACTGTTTGGGATTAGTAACTTTGTTCTTGCCTTTTTTCAAGTGCCATCTTCTTTCTGGATATCATCAGAGAAAAGATAGTGACAGAGAAGGGACTTTTGGTCTTACTTGGTGTGGTCGTTCAGATCTTCATATGGAAATGTATTTGGTGTCTAAGTTAGGAAAGACAAATTCATGAAATTAAGGTCAGAAAGTGCTTCTGCAGACTGTGAATTCAGGCTTCTGCTCAAACCTTGGCTGACTTCAAAGCTGATCTGAGTTGGTCAGAGTCCTGCCATGTTCTGAAAGTTTTTGAGGGTGGAGATTCTGCCACCTTTCTGGGCTGCGGTTCCAGTGCTTACCAAGTCCTCTGATCGAAATATTTTTTATGTCCAGCTGGAATTTTCTTTAGTGACAGTTGTCAACTCTGCTTCCTTCCTTTTTGCTCTCTAACTCTGGAAATTCTGGCTAGCTCTTATCTATGACCTTCACCTTTCGATAGTAGAAAGCTTCTATCAGATTGTGCCACTTCCAACTCCCTGTAGCCTTCCCTTCTGCAACGGAAACAAGCCTGCCCCTCTCAGCTTCTCTTGGATTTTT
>VZTF01009189.1:1796447-1850048 GCA_013397755.1 Cnemophilus loriae | reverse complement strand
TTTTTTTTTTTTTTTATCCTCCAACCAGCTCGCTGTCATGGTGGCAGCCTTCTGGACTGTCTGCAGTTTGTCAGCGTCTCTTTTTTAGTGGGAGGCGGAGAGTGACCTGAAAACCAGACTCAGTATTCCAGATGAGTCTGCATGAGTGCTGAGCATAAACAATCACTCCTCTAACCCTTTAGTCTGGCTAATGCAGCTTGGGATGGGGTTAACCTTCATTGCCATGAGAGCCTGTTGCTGATTCGTGTCCAGCCTGCTGTCCATCAGGACCTTTTCTTGCAGTGGTGGTCCTAGCCAGTTATTCCATGACCAATTCTAAAGGCTGGGGTGGTTTTGTGCCAGATACAGGGCCCTGGTGTTTGCCTTGATTACGTTTCATTAAGTTCTTGTTGTATTTCTCCAGTTTGTCATTTTTTCTGAATGGCAGCTCCGACACCCATTTATCAAGCACTCACCGGTTTGTCCTCTGTGAGCTTTCTGACTGTGTGTTGTGTAGTGCAGATGGTTGAAGGTGACATGTATGTTGGAGCTGATAACATTCCTGGGGAGTCAGGCAGTACTTGTAATTGGCCACCAGGAAGCTTTAGAACCACTGACATTATTCTTAGAGCCTGACTGTGCAGTCAGTCCCTCATCCATCCTGTATGCAGCCATTCAGTCCGTGTCTCCTCTGTTTAGCTACAAGTGAGACAGTGTCAAAAACCTCACTAATATTGTCATGAAAGGCTGCCAGCGTGCTCCTGCCATTCAGAGATAGTTCATCACTGAAAGCAAACAGTGTTGTCAAGCTTGATTTGCTTAGGACAAATCTGGGCTGGTTATTCCTAGTCACCTTTATAAGCTTGGAAATGGTTTTCATATGATTTTTTTTTTTCCTATAACTTTCACAAGAACTGAGATGAGGCAGACTAGCCTGTCGTTTTTTTGATCTTCCAGGTTCTCTTTTTGGAGTAGAGGCACGAAACTTGCCCTTTTCAGTCACGGACAACTTTTCTTGTTCACCGTGACATTCCAGCAATGGTAGCAGGTTTGCAGTGTCATCCAAGAGGTTTCTCCTTTCCTCCCTTCTGCTCCTATGTACCTGTGTATCTTCAGCTTGCTTTGGACTTCTTACCTGAGTGAATAGTACGTCTCTCCCCAGACTCAGTTGCTCATACATCATCAGGAAGGCTTAGGAGAAGACCTTACCGGTAAAGACAGAGAAGGCTTTTAGAACTGAGACTTTGTTGTCCTTTGTAGCTAGGTCACAAACTCAATTCTGTAGATGTAGATGCTTTTCATTTTCTTTAAGCTGCTTGTGTTTATAAGGCTCTGGTAATTACAATTACTTATTTGAAGTCTAGTTGAATGAAGTGGATGTGTATGTTGGCTGTGATGGTAACAAGTGCTGGACTTCTAGCTGTGACTCAGAAGGCTTTTGTGGCTGGACAGCTACAACACCTCTGCAAAGAGGACCTTGCCACAGTCCATGTTTGTTTTGTTATGTTGTACTCTATCCCAAGCAGAGAGCCCTTCAGCAGTGTGTGTATTCAATTTGTTTGGAAACCCCAGGTGCTCAGTGAGTGACTGTGTCTGCTATAGAAGCTGCAAGGGTGCAACAGGCTAAAACTTTGCCACATTCTCGAAATGCCATTAAGCTGCTTAATAGAATTCAAGGTGCCAAAATGAACTTAAGTCCAGTCTGGATGTCTGACTTCCAACAACATAAATGCCATTGAGGTAGCAAAGCTTTTTAAGTTTTGATCACTATAATTAATGAACTTCTGTGAGGGGAAAATGGTCTGCATTCTCCTCTCCCTTTTGATATTATTAAATGCTATGGATGGTATGTTCTCACCACATGTTTTCTAAAGGCATTTTTCTGTGAGTCTGTAGAGATAAGCAAGAGCTGAGGTGGGAGTGTGTTCAGCTGTTTCTATATATTCGATTTATGGAGAGAGTATGAAGTGCACACATATAGATACATTCAGAAAACCTTAAGAAGAAAAGAAAAATTAATCTCAGTAAAATCTTGATAATGAGTGTAAAAGCAATATGCCTTGTAGGATGCTGTGTAAAGGATTGGCTGGTTTAGAATCATAGAATGATTTACTTTGAAGGGAACTTAGAGATAATTTAATTCGAGCCTCCTTGCCATGTCTGTTAGACCAAGTTGCTGAAAGCCGCATCCTACCTGGCGTTGAACACTTCCAGGGATGGGTCATCCATAGCTTCTCTGGATAACCTATGTCAGGGCCTTACCACCCTCACAGTAGAGAATTTCTTCCTCATATCTAGTCTAACCCTCCCTCTGCCATTTTGAAGCCATTCCCCCGTGTCCTGTCACTCCATGCCCTTGTCAAAAGTCCCTCTCCAGCTCTCTTATAGCCCCTTTAGGTACTGGAAGGTGCCATAAGGTCTTCCCAAAGCCTTCTGTTCTCCAGGCAGGACACCCCCAGCTGTCTCAGCCTGCCTCTACAGCAGAGGTGCTCCAGCCCTCTGATCACCTCTGTGGCCTCTTCTGCACTTGCTCCAGTAGGTCCAGATCCTTCTTATATTTGGAGGCCCCAGAGCTGAGTGCAGCATTGAAGGTGGGGCTTCACAAGAGCACAGTAGAGGGGCAGGATTGCCTCCCTTGACCAGCTGCTAACACTTATTTTGATGCAGCCCTGTATGCAGTTGGCTTAATATTATTTATATTTCTTTAAATATTTATTTACAGGCTGATAATTAACGCTTGAGAAGTGTATACAGTTTGCAAAACATCAGGTTACAATATATGCAAACATTTAATACTTGCTGGGTTTTTTTCTATTTTTAATATGTTTCCAAAAAACTCAGGAAACTGGAATCACTTAGTGAATGGCTTATTGAAAAATTTATTTTTATGAAAATATATTTAAATTCACTATGCTTAAGGGTATTTCAAGTTACATTTGATATGGCTTCTGAAAAGAAAGATTGCCTACAGTTGCCCAATTTGAACAGTTTTAGACACTTCATGATTTGAGAACTCTACCCTACTTTGGTGCCTTATTTACATTCATGGGCGGGAAGAGGACTGTGGTTGGGCTGAAGGCCAGGTAGTAAACATCACAGTTGAGTTCCTAAGTGTACACTTAAAAACTCCCCCGACATCCTTAGCTCTGCAGTTTTCTACTCCCTGCTCTCAACTGAACGACCGATGTGTAGCTCTCATGGCAGTCCTTCCTCCTCTTCCACCAGTTCTAGCTTGTACACCCAGAACAATCCTCTTCTAAGTCTTGTCTCCACAGCTAGAGGTTGTTGGAGCATGTTCTGGGACAGCACACCACTTTTTTGGCTTTCTAGAAACAGAGTGAAGTAACTCCTGAAATGAGGAAAATATTTGGATCAGGTTAATCAGTTGTCTTTGCCTCTTTGTTAGTGTTTAGCACCTGGAAACAGTCACGCTACAGTTGCAGAAGCCTCCAGCCAAACCGACTTTTCTTCACATCACAGCAAAATTTTGATCTTGGAAAAACTTGTGTTACTGTAATTTTACCCCTTGTATAGGCTGTTCTAACTTCAGTCAAATTCCTTTTCACTAGATTTAAGTTTGACCTTGTTTAGTACATGCTTAGGTAGAATAATGTGTTTGCAGCTGTGGAAGCTGATGAACAAAAGGAGCAGAATCTATTTAGTGCCACTGGATTCAAATGCGCTGCCCACTAATATTTTACAACTCTCTTTGTATCCTCTTGTATGTTCACGGTAGGAGCCAACTGGGTGTGGTTTCTCAAGCTCTAACGAGTAGGACAAGTTGGTGTTGTGCTTACACAGAACACATTCTAGTCAGTACTTGCTGCTTTATTTCAAATTTTTTAGTAGCTGACTTATTCTTTTTTCCTTGAGGTAATTCTTCCCTAAGCTGAGTTCTGTCACTCTTATCTCTAAATAATAACTGTGTAATCCAGGTTTGGTCACAGAATGGTACTGGCAGGAAAGATTCAAAGTCTCTTATAGGTTTATGGCAATTAATGAGACACAAATCTTGCTTCTGTCTCTTGGTCCAAAAAGTTTGGTGTTCACAGTCTTCTAACAATGGTACCTGAAAATCAAAGTGAACTATAGTTAATAATATTTAGAATTGCATTGTCCGGAACACTTTCTTATATGTTCCCCTTCCATTAACTTTCATTATTGGTGGAAAAAAATGATCCTATTGGTACAGTGCCTGTAACTTTTGAAGAGTTCTGCAGAAAAGCAAGCCAGTGCTGGGAAGCTGGGTCTTTTGGCACTTTGGAGCTGTAGGAGTAACAAAAGAACCAGTAGATCAGGATGAAAGTTCAAGATAAAATACTGCTTTGTAAGGAATATAGCAGTTGCAGTTCTAAATTTTGGCATTCATAGACTCTGTTCCTGTAAATTAAGTTTAAAAGCTGTATCTGGATACAATTTACAAATATTCTCATGAAAACTGCTGGCTCTGTAATAAGAAACAAGTGCCTGTGCAAATTATGAAAATCTCTGGTAAAGAGTATTTACTGTCAGCTTTAGTTATGCAAATAATTTCATTATACCTTTAATTTCCCTTGTTATGGCACACTAAATTATGTTTCTCAATATGTTTACTTTTATTTACTTTCAGAGTGTATAGTGGAAACATTTCAACTTGTAGCCTCTTCCACACGAGATACTCAGATTGTTTTTAGGGTAGGGGGGAAAAAGGAAAAGAGAAGATTCAAAAACCTATTGCACCTAGACACATTCTAAATGATATATAGTGATACCAGCTGAAATTGAAAGTTCAATTGTTCTAAATGTCATATGAACACAAACTGTGCCAGAAGTCTGCATGCTGAAGAGACAGAGCACAGGAAATGGGAGCTGTTTCTGCTCTTGAGTGCAGATAAGGAACTAGGGAAAAGGGAGATTAAACACAGACTTTTTTTCAAACTGGCTAGATCTGTGTCCAACTGATTGCTCAAAATTTAACAAAAGCACTTTCTGTAGTAAAAAAGATACCTCAAATTAAGAGTAGCTTATGAAAGTATTGATGCAGATTTTCAATGTGGCATGGAAAGCTGATTAGCAAAATACTTGCAGAAATATTTTTTGGTGAACAGTAAGAAAAATGCAGTGAGGGAAAAAGAAGGGAAGAAGTTGTCTTAATGCTGTCTGGCATCAGGTCTTAGAGTTGGAAATAAGTTTCTGTGTTCAAAAACATGAGATGTCAAAATAATGGCCCCCTAGAACATCCATTTTATCTGTGGGTCACTAAAATATTTCATATTTTTGTGGAAATGCAAAACAGAAATGAGAGTTGGAGATGGAAGGTTGTTACATAAGCAGCTAAGTAGATGTCGAAGCCTATTATTTGTCATGGTTTATGTGGTTTGAGTTTTGGGTGAGTATAATGCTGGAGTTTTAGAGCAAAATGTATAAGGAAAATAACTGTTTTGGCTTGATACTTCCTGTGGTAAGGTTTTGTCCTGTCATTTGTTCAGGTCTTAGTTTGAGATACCAAAAACCATTAAATAGATCATTTCAGTCTCGAGACGAGGAGCCCTTTCATATCTTATCAGGATTATCCTCCTGTTTTATTACTACTACAAATAAGCACAACCTCTTGTAGGTAATGCAGAGTCTTGGAAAGCAAATGCTTTGGCTCATCTTCCTTCCCCTGAACCAAAGTGTTCTCTAAGGGGGAATTGCAGTCCTTGTGTAGTAACCTCTGCTAATAGAGCCCAGAAGGGGTGTGGCCCCTGGGGACACTTTCTTGCTTGCAGATGATTAGAATGAGGAAAACGGAGACCTTGATATAATTGATTAGAAGTTACATGCTTGAAAGATTTGTAATCAAACACATACGTGATACGTACCAAACAGAGCACTGATTTGTGTTTCCTGTTTTACTTTTAACATGGATAATCTGATTGCTAACTAAATTATGCCTTTGATTAATGGAAAAGCAATCAAGATTATCATAACTACCTGAAAGAACTTCTCGTGGACTTTTTGAAGATAAAAGATATGGATGAATTAAGTGTATAACACTGGAATGTTTTTTAAAATTCCTGTTTCTGTGAAGTAATAGAACTTCCTGTCTAAACTGCTTATGCTGCCACTGTAGTGGAAGCAGCTTAACACTTCCTGTAAGCTTTCCCCAGAGCATTCACCAGACTGTAGACTGCTCCTGTCCATGTGTCCCTAATGGCCATCAGTAGCAGTTTTGATACGACTGTTCCATAAAGGTGTGGGACAAGTAGGACAGGAGACCTCCAAGACTGGTAAATCTCTTAACTCAGGAATGGAGTGTTAGAGGAAATTGACCAGTTTAGTCATACATTGTAGGCTTTTATCACTAAAAGAAAATGTACAGGGGGTTTCTATTGGAATTCCTTATAGTCCTTGGGGAAGTAATATTAAAAAGTAGTCTTTCATGGGTAGAAGTATGTAGGAGACTTGTTGGATTTCCTGAATAACTGTTGGTGTACTGTGTATAAATTTTTCAGTAGCCAATGTGCATTATACATGCTTTCTCTCAAAGGTAACTTTCTCTTTTTTAATGAATTCCTGAAGGGAAGAAATGTAAACTTAGAAAGTTGTGTTCTGAGGGGTGATCTCTAAATTGTAGTTTAATTTGTAGCTTTCCTTTTGTAGGTACACATTTACGTTCACTTTCTGTTGTCCCTGGACTGTTTTCATCAATGCCTCCTACAGCCAAAGCAGGATAGGTGAACCTGGTATCAGACAAGAAACTGCAGCATTTTTCCTGTTGTTTTTTCATAATCTTTGAAGTGTGAGCTCCTTGCTGAGAGAACTTAAACAAGGGCTTTAGTATGGGAACTCAAGTTCAATCAATGACCTTCTAGTCCCCTGGAACCGAAGTGTTCTTTGGGCTGCATCAGATGAAATCATCAGTCTTTCTAAGCTCTAGAGGACCTGACTTTTTAAATACAGAAATTCTAATGACTTGGTATTTCTCTTTCAGGTGCCATATGAAACACTGAACAAACGATTTCGAGCTGCGCAGAAGAACATTGATCGAGAGACCAGCCACGTTACCATGGTGGTGGCGGAGCTGGAGAAGACGCTGAGCAGTTGTCCTGCTGTGGATTCAGTTGTCAGTCTCCTGGATGGAGTCGTTGAAAAACTCAGCGTTCTGAAACGCAAGGTGAGTGGTGTTCTACCTTCACTGCGATGCTGTTTACTTGGATTTTCTTTTCAAGATAACAGGCATTACTGGCTCTTCAAAGGCTTTGGAATGCACAGTGAAACCTTGCTTCTCCGTGATTTGAGTGATCCTTGTCTAACTATAACAAACTTCTGCTGAGAGGTAAAATGAATATATAGTTATCATGCTGAAAAGGACTTTCTTTACTAACAGAAAAGAAATAGTAGCAAAATGAATTGATTTATATCAATTCCTGCTTGTTTAGTGGAAAGGTTTGTGCAATTGCATCAGTTGATCACTGGAATAGCAAAATAGGTAGAAGATCAAGCTGAAAAATGTGAATCCCCTAGTGCAAAAATAGTTTTGTGCAGTGTTGAGACTTCTTTGCAGAAGAAGGTGCAAGTTGTCCTGGATTGTTACTCAAAACTTTTTTATAAACACTCAGCTTGCAATTTGAAAGATTCCTAGGGAATATTAAGAGCCTTTTAAGCAAAATTTGGCAGGATAACCTGCTTGTAGCTGTTAAGCTTGAACAAAATACAACCAGCCTTTCATGCCTTTACCACATCTTTCTTAGAAAAAGATGTATATGTTCTCAGAAAAAGAAGTATAAGCCGTCCTTATTTTGGATGGCAATATTACTCATCGCTAGAGTCATCAGAACACTTACTCGAAACAAGTCTTGCAGAAAAATGAAAATAGCTCTGTCGCCTGACTTGAGAGCAGTGCTTCTCCAGAAATAAATAGATGAAACATAGTAGCAGAGTCATTTCATTAAAACTTAAATGAAATAACCAACAGATAGAAATCTTGAGACAATATTAAGTGAAGCGTCAAAATACCTCGGAGGTTTGCAACATGAAAATAACTCTGTCATGTGTGTTGATTTGGGGTTTTCTGCTTGAACAAGTTAGCTAGGTGTTGAAAAGCTGTTCTGCAAAAGACTTCATAAATTAATTGCTCTTTTCATCCTCGGATTGTGAGACTTGGAGAGGTCTTAAAGGATATGTTTTCTTCACTTCTCCGTTACTTACAGAAAAAATAGGATCTATTTCTGAAAGAGCTGTTGGATGTTGCTTGTAGGTGTGTAGTAATGGTGTGGAGGAGTAAAAGTTATTTACTTGTTAAATCTTTGCTAACTGTGGGAGTGTGTCTGAAGGCATTGCTGAATGTTTTGGGTTTAAAGCTCCATTTTAGTTTAATTGCTCATTTGTTTTTGACTGCCTGAAAGACTGTGGGGAATCTTATAGCTGCTCAGAAAGAACAAAAGGCAAAAAAAAATTTTTTGACAGTAAAAGTCTTCTGAAGTACAAAGGTCTTGTTTCTGCTCCAAACCCTCAACTCCCAACTGTCTTCTCTATAATCTCTGCCCTGAGCAAAATGATTGTTTTCTTTAGAGCCTTTGGACCCATGTGGGACCTCTGTTTCCTCCTGTGTTTAGACAAGGATCTCATGAACTGCTGAGATGGCCGTAATAGAATTAGATGGTTCCTTTATTTAACACCTTACTCACTCTTGAAAGAGAGCTTTTAAACACAGCAGGTTTCTTGGGTTCTGAAAATGATCCTGGGAAAACCTAGGCCTTTGTGTTTTCTCTTTTGTATCCTGTTTAATATGCTTGTTCCCCCAAGTTCTATTAATGTCCAGCAGGGCAAGTCCAGATAGACTTGCTTCAGAGGGTTTTGAAAAGGATCTCTAGCCTTTCTGTATGTACTAGAAGGATCAAAAGAACAGCAAGAGCTGTATAAGTCCAGATACAAAGCCATATAAGAAGAGCCGTTTGGAATGAGAAAGGGTCTAACCTTTGTGCCTGGCTGCCTTGAGTTCTTAGTTGTATTCAGAATATTTCTCAAGGTTGCCTTCACATCTGATAATACTGCAGACATCTAAAAAGTGAAAGTGTGTTTTGTCTTGAGTTAGTGTTTGCTTGCTGAATAGGAAGAGACCCAGTTTATAACTCAAACAAAATACTTGTCTCCAAACTGTATGTTACAAAATAAAGCTAAAGTCAGCAGCAGAAGTAACTCAGACTTCAGTAATTAAAATAACTCATGCTACAGATGTTTACGTGAATTTTAGTAAGAGACTCCTGTATAGTGACTAGTGTTTTAGATACTTGAATTTGGTATCAAGGGCCAGATTAGTGTCAGCCTTAATTGGGGAAGAGCTTTCCTTGCAAGTTTTCTCTTATTTCACTTTGCTTTTCGAATGCTGGTCCTTCCAGAAGAAGTCTGTCTATGGGCAGGCATGGTGAATACCATTAGAACCAACCTGTGCTTCCAGAGCTGGAGCTGTACCATATATGATACTATAGTTTGAGTGCTGGGAAGGTCGCTGTGTCAGCATGGAGTGCAGAGTGGGCTGCCAAAAGCCTGCCAGATTCTGCCTGTACCTTCCAGCTGCCAGAGCTGTGCAGTCTTTCAAACACAAGCCAGCAAGTTTAAAGTCACCCCAAGGCAGCTGAACTTGCAATTGCATCACTAGTGATATATTGCAGATGAGAAAGGTACTAACCATCCTCTGCTGGTTTGCTTTTACCTTAGCAGGCTCATAAAGGTACTGCCAGCTTTCTGGAGTTCTGTAGCCTGGCGTGGCCCAGAGTTGTCACATGCTGTGTACTGAGTCAGCCAGCTTGGAATGATGACTTTAAGGTTAAAAGAAAGCAACTATGAGTTGAGTGTTTTGGTTTTAATTAAAAAAAAAAAAAAATTGTGGTGGTATCTTGGGAGTGGTGGTGTATGTTTTG
The DNA here is from genome assembly GCA_013397755.1 of Cnemophilus loriae. Lineage (NCBI taxonomy): Eukaryota > Metazoa > Chordata > Aves > Passeriformes > Corvidae > Cnemophilus > Cnemophilus loriae. Next base: position 1,840,185 of record VZTF01009189.1, on the reverse strand, counting down.
TGCTGGGTGTGACAATATGTTGGTTTAAAATTATCAGTCTAGTTCCTCTAGCCAAATGTGTTTTCCTAAGTACAGCTCCTTAACAAGGGGTGCATGTTTCCACAGTAGCAGAGTTAAATAAAGTAGTACCAGTTTAACAAAACTGATGATTTTTGGAAAACTGCTTTTAGATCCTTGAATTACAGGTGCCGAGAGGCCAACTGCTTGTATAATTTCCATTATTGCATGACTGATTAAAATGGCTCCAGTGTATTAGAAGTAATGTGGGTTTACTCTGCATCACTCCTCAGTAGAACTAATCCAGCAGGACAGCTGCTGGAGGAAGAAGCCATGCATAGGTTAGAGGTGGAAAGTTTGCATTTCAGCTGTTTGGATCAGATGACTGCAAACCCTCACAAAGCTCTTCGCAGGCTATTACAGCAGTTGCTGCCGTAGTTGATACATTTCTGGTTTTGGATGAACTGCAAATGAAGCAGAAAAATGTATGTATTCATGATGTCAAATATATCAAAACTTACTTCTGTGCAAGAATATCTTAGGACTGGACCAGCCATGCTGAAACATATGCACTGCCATAGGAAATGTTTCTAAACAAAAGAAACACTACTGGGAGTAAGTGTGTAACATGTAAAGAATGCTTACAAACAATTATCATGCTTTGCTTTAAAAGGAGGTTGAAAATGTGTAGCTCTTACTGTTAGCTTTTACTTTTCAGGCTGTTGAGTCAATCCAGGCTGAAGATGAAAGTGCAAAGCTCTGCAAACGCAGGATTGAACATCTGAAGGAGCACAGTAGTGACCAGCCAGCTGCTGCCAACATGTGGAAGAAGAAACGCATGGATCGTATGATGGTGGAACACCTCCTGCGCTGTGGCTACTACAACACAGCTGTAAAACTAGCCAGACAAAGTGGTATTGAGGTGGGTGGCAATGCGGACTAACTTGCTAACAAAATGGTAGTAAAAAGGAAGTTGGAAAATGAGAACGAGCTGCTTTAGCCTTGTAGAAGTTATTTTAATGTATTGGTGTGCTTTCATTGCTAATGTTGATCTGTTAATCTTTTTAGGCTTGAATTTGTTCTCCTTGCTTGGTGTAAATTGTGTTTTAATGTATTAAACAAGTCAAAATTGAAGGCATAATTTTTAGTCATGAATTAAATGCCTTCAGATAAACACCTTGCCATATTAAAACTCAGATTAATTCTCAAATGTCATACAAAATTTCTTAGAGGCCTTTAGGCTGCTGATTAAGCAGGTGGTGGAGCTTCCCATCTGTCTAGCCACACTCAGCTGATATGTGTAGGTGACCAGACTGTGCAGAACAGCATTTGCTGACTGCAGGAACAACTGTTCTATTGTATCATCCTACTGTTTAATGCATTGAGAGGAAGGCTAGCTTTTACTTGGGAAAAGAAATTTTGATACAATCTGGGTTTTTTAGTAGCCATTATATCTTGCATGATCCTAGGACTGTTTTGCTGGTTTGCTTGTTTCCCCATTTTGTGATTGTTGCTTTCCTTTTCACTGGTTAGCTGGTTGGTTTTGCTTGAGCTCACAGTGGGTTATGAAGTGTTTGGAGTTTATGTACTTTGGTGTAGCTTCTTTATGCAGACCAGTGAATCCTCACTGTAGTCCTCTGACAGCCACGGGAACGTTAAAACTGATTTTTTAAGAATTTGCTGCTTGTCTAGAGAAATCATGTTTTGCAGATTTTAGGTATCCTTTGCAATTTGATCCTGAGTGATCCTTGAATCTTAAGTTCTTTTGATATTCCTGATTCCAGAAGGTATGCAACTCTTCTAGTTAAAATCTTACTCTTATAAAGATGCTGAAACTTGAGTTCTGTTACATGACTTACATACTTTGCCTTTCTTAGGTAGAATAGTTGAACACATCTCTCTCATTTTGTTGGGGAAAAAGATATTTTTGTTACTGATGTCAAATTAGAGCATATGTACTTGTTTTTTGTTGTGTAACAGGGACCTATCTGTCATGTGTCTTTTATTCCTTGGCTGCCTTACTGGTCTAATCCTGTTCAGCCAGCAGCAATTTCAGTAAATGCCAAATAGGAAATAGCATGTAGAGGCTGAATAGAAGTGAGAGGGGAAGTGGGTTACAAAGTTTTAATAGGAAATAGTCCTGAAAAAAACGACTGAAGAGGCTGTTGTGCCCCACTAGAGATACAGCCCATGCACATGAATCAAAAATACCCAAGGCAGTTGTGCTGGGATAACTGCAGCTTGACTGGTCAGCAGCTCTCCCACTTCTGGTAGATGTTTCCCTCTGTTCTGAGCAGGAGCTCATCTCTGCTGAATCATCATGTTACTGTACCTACTAAGTCTGCTGAAAAAGCACTGTGGAAATATTTTCACTTTCATATTAAGCTCTATTATGCCTGATTAAGTAATGCTCAACTTTGGTTTGGACATGAGCTTGGAAGTCTGTCAAGATATACTGCAAGACCCTGTGGTAAAAGCATCATACTCATGAAGCCCTAAAGCATTTCATTCTGTTTGTCGAATAGAAAATTTTGTGTTAAAAAGGAAGTTTTAAATAAGATTATTTACCTTCTGCCTGCAAGCCTAACTCTTTTTATTTGCATAACATCAAAGTAACTCAAATAACACAGAACGTAGTTGCACGTTGAATGCACTGAGGCCATTTTTCTTCTAGTTTGCTCAAATTACGCATTTTAGTCAGCATTACAGTTTGTTTTGGCTTAATGAAGATAAGGCTTCCCTCAGTTTCTCTGCTTTGCACTTGGTCTTTTGTACTGTATAGTGATCCTCTTTGTGAACAGCTTTTACAGCGTATGATACTGGGACTTGGTTGTTACACAGAATTTGTGGTTTTGCTTGTTTAATAAGACAGTATCTCTGTTTCTTTTTGTTCCTTTCTTGCTGAAGGATGTGAGCATTGAAATGTTCTCTAATGCTTACTAATGTAACTTTGCTGTAGAGATTACAAAATACCATGTTATTCTCTCATCTAAAGTAATCTTTGTTTACTGTGGTCTTACCTGGAATTTTGATTAATATCACCACCACCAGTCTTGTCTTGGTTTTGTTACCACTGGGTAGACACTATACCCTAAGTAGGAACCTGAAAAAAGGTGCTGTTGTTGTTCAGCTCATCCAGCAGCCAGCGGTGAGGCTGGTGGACAAGTTGAGCATGGCCCCGCAATGCACTCTCGTGACAGAGAACTCAACAGCACTGTGGGTTGCACTGGGATAAGCAGCAGCAGCAGAAGGGAGGTGATCCAGCCCCTCTGCTCAACACTGGTTAGACCCACCCGGAGTGCTGTAGCCAGTTCTAGGCTCCCCAGCAGATGCAGGGACCTGTGGAGTCTCCCTGTGCTTGGAGATGCTCAAAACCAGACTGGAATGGGAAAGATCCCAAGTAACCTCTTAGAGGTGACCCTGCTTTAAGCAGGGAGACTACACAATTTCCAGAGGTCCCAACCTCAGCCATTTTGTAATTCTGTTCCTCTGCTTGCGGGGCAAATGGCCGAGGTGCCCTTTGCTGCTCTTTGGAAAGGCTGAAGGAAGGAGCTCTTTCCAGTTCAGTTGTAGCTTGGGGATCCCAGGTTTAACACTTTCCAGTAGCTGTTAGACCAGTCTGGGGAGCAAGTCGCAGCCTGCCTGATTTCAGTTTCTTGTGTGGCTCCTGTATATGAAGAGACCTGCAGGGCTGGCAAGGTGCTTGATGGGTGAAGCAGGTCAGAAAGGATTCTGCTTTGGTGACCAAAGGAAAACTGTTAAATCATCCTTATGTTTAAGCAAACTGTCTGCTGTGTACTATTGGCAAAGATTGACTGTGTGCCGTAGTGTCCAATTCTAATAGTTTTTGATGGGCTGTGACAAATGTTAGGCTATTTTCTAAATTAATTACCTTCATAGGAATGATAGGCTATGAAATCTTGTAATAGAAGATAAGTGCTTAAAAACCATGGGTATAAACTAGGAAGCAAACAGAATGGAAAGAAATGCTGGATGTGAAAAATTATAGGGAAATTTTAAATATCAGAGTTACGAACTAGCTCAGGTAAGGAATAACTTCGGGCATAAGGCATTTATACAGCATAAAGTTATGGCAATAGAAGAAATAAATTCCAAACATTAAATATTTGTTATAAGTCTTTAAAGAAAAGTAATGCTGCTTGGGAAAGTAAACCAAAATGTGAGTAATACTAAAATAAGAGCTGATAGTCAAAGACAGAAATGTCATGTTTGTGCGAAAGTAAATATGGGGTGGAGGGGATTCTATTGTGGACTTTCTTCTTGATGTCTTCTGGCTCCATAATTTTGTGAAAAACAGTTTGGGTTGAAGATACAAACCAGATGTTAAGGGGTTTTTTGTTGCATACGAATAAAACTCATCAGTATTGGTTTATTAGACTAAATAGAATCAAAATAAGGTCATTATTACAACCTTGCAATGCCATACTAGTATAAAAATGCCTGTTTTCATCTGTAGATTCATATTTTTAACTAGCTGGCAAGGTTGTCTGTTAACTTCAACTTTGTTATTTCATGTTCTGCTACACTGCTATCTCATTTCTGTGCCATTAATTGATATGCAAATCTAGTTTAGAAAGTGTGGTGTTCCAGTAGGAAGTTGGTTTCTGTTTGTAGATAGATTTATAATTAGGCTATGTATGTGGTGCTTAGTCTACTGTTTCTGGAGGTGGTGGGGTTTAAAATTTTATTTGTTTTCCCAGCCCTTTCCTTAATAGCCTAGGAAGAAAAAATAAACATGTGAAGTGTCGTTGCATTCTTTGTTTAATAATGTATAGCTGTAGTGATTTTTTGCCTGTAGGATTGAAAACCAACCCAGATTCTACCAGTCTCCCTTATCATATACTGCAAATCCTCTTTCTGACTTTGCTTAGCTTATTTTAGTAAGAGAATGCATCTCCTTGCCTTAATGCTCATGCTGTACAAAATCTGTACAAGTAGCAATGTTTTTTCTGTAAAGAATAGCATAAAATCAACTCTATTTTTAGTGTGCTGGGGAAGGGAGCAAATGATATAAAAACCTTTAATTCACCGAGGAACAGAAGAGCTACTACACCGCTGGGCAGGGTGGGCAGTGACACTGTAATGCAGTTGAATGCTTGAGTTGAAAAAACTCTTAAATAGCTTAAAACTAGTTAATTTGACCTTAAATCAGGGATTATGCATATCAATTAAAGTTCTGCCAATTAATGTTAGATCAGTAACTAAGTACATGCATCATCCTTCAAAGATGCTTAACTAGTCCTTTGCATTCATACCACAGTGTGCTTTTTGCTTTTGAGAATTGGGGGAGAAAAACTGAGTAGTCCATTGACTTCAGAAGTTTTGTCTAGACATATGACCATTGTCGACATTGATCTGTATTAGAAGGGCTTCTTGATGCGTCAAGCAGTGTTGGCAATTGACACAGTCCCAAAAAGATAACAATTTTCTTGAAGTGAGAATTCAGCTCTCCAGTTACTGCCAATGGTTTCGTTCTTGAGCAGAATTTCTACATCTGTGGTGATGGTTATTCACTGGAGAATATCAAAACAAGGCAGATACTGAAAAGCCATTCTAAAAATATTTGTCTTTCAATGTAGTAAATACATTTATTTTTTAAAAAATTAATTTTGTTTAAATAAGGAGTAGTAGTCACTGGAAAAGATGATTATGTTCTGTTCTTCTCTCCCTCCAGTTTGGTCCAGTTAGTCTTTTCTACTGCATCATTGCAGCTTCAGTTTATGTAAAACTGTTCTTGGAAAGATTAGCCTAACTAGAAAAGATACCTGCAACAAATTCAAGTATGTTCCACTGTCTTAATTTTGTTACAGAAAGCCGTGAAATCTCATTTGATGTCCTATGGTGTAAGAGAAACTTGAACTCTTAAAGTCAAACTTCCGGGCTGTTGACCAAGCATCTGATCTCTTCTTTTTCCTATTCTGTATCAGTGTTCCTTTTTTTCAACTCCAAAGTTAAATGTTCTTTCCTTGCCTTATAAAAGTGTTCCTCAGCACTGTGAGATGGATCCTTCAGCTGACACCTCAGTAGAATACTATGAAGGATTTCTGTCTGCTACTGGGCAAAATCTTACTGAAGCTGCTATTTTTCCCTGAATAAGTGTTTCTACTTGATGACTCTCTCAGAAAATGGGAGATGGAAAATAACCTGCGCATTTGAGCATCACAAAAAAGAGCGCTATTAAGTCTTAACTCAAAAAGTTAAAAGCTGAATAAACACTTCCTTTAACAATCATACAGATGTACCTTTAGAAATCCTCCTTGTTAAGATGCATAGTCCAAGAATGGCTTGTAGGTAAACACACACATATGTATTAAAGTAATTAATCAAAACACATTTATATTCATAACAATTCAATTTCAAATAGGTAAATAATATTCAGCATAATGCTTGAATGTATTATTTACTTCACTATCATGCAGAACATAGCCAAGCTGACTTTCCAGATGTAGGCTGAATGGTAAAAGGTATCTTTTACCAGGAGTTACTTGTGTCCCTCTCCTGTGACTTGCTGTTCCCACACTAGAGATGTTACAGGAAAAATATGTATGATGGAGCTCCTAAACTGGCATAACTGATTTAAAGGTGCCAGGATTTTAGCTTGTGCTGCTTGGAGTTACCCTGCAGTACCAGGCTATAGAGAGCTGCTCGGAAACTTCTTTAAATGTGTTTTGGCTGTACCTAGCGTAGGCATGGCAACTTTGAGTAGATTGGTATAATAAATGTCTGGTTGTGTTCATCTGAATTTCAAAGTGCTGCAATTCCTGCACAGCCTTACATCTGCAGTTTGTCTCAAGCATCTTGAGGAATTAGAATTATGTAAATGTAGTCAAGATCGAAGCAGAATAACAAACTTCCTCATTACAAATCATTTGACACTTCAAAAGCCAACAACATGAATTGTGCTGTGATGTTGAACATCTTGTTTTTTTCAGTCCATTTAGACAAAGTGGGTTACCTGTAGTGTATCATAACTGAGCTAATTTATTACAAAATACTTAGTCTGGAAGGCTGGTGATGGAAGAAAAATGCTTGAACTGAAACTTTGTCTAAACAGGGAATGGTGTTATCACCTGGAGATTACCCAGGAGTAGAAGAGGTTTGGGTTCAACCCAACCCAGTTATGCCTCTTCTTACTGTCCTTTCTTCCTGACAGACATTCCTTCGAAATGTATATCTTACCTCACATTTAACACTTGCTCTTACTACTACATTAGATAACAGGATAATGTTTTGTTAGAGAATGTGTGTAGCTGCTAAGACAGACTGACCCTGCATGGACAAAAGTTGCAGGGCTTGTGCTCCACTAGCAAAGGATTGGGTGCCTTTGCTCTGCCAGAAGAGGCTATGACAGAAACTGAGGCACTTCTTATCTGCTCAATGATGCATCTTAAGCTCTAAAGGCTTTGTCACACTACTGTAGTGTAGTCATTTATTGCTGTACTTAGCGTGGTATAATGTGCTGATGGGTAAAGGTGCAGCCATTTGCTAAGCCACAGAAATTGCTGAGGCAGGAGCAGAGGATGCATTGGGAAAACAGATTGCTAATAACCAACCTCAGTGGTTGCTCCAGCTCTGAGGCTCTTCCAAGCAGCTTATGTGCTTGAGCAAAAGGAGGTGGATGAAACACTTCTTTTTGCTTGGCTCTGGAGCAGTCAGTACCAGAATATGTATGGTTTTGGTGACCACACTTTAGAAAGCTGTTGGAAAAACTGGAGGGAGAGGATGACTGGAAAATGTTATGAGTAGGTGCTTTTGGTAGGTGTGAGAGCAGAGGTCAAATACCAAGGAGTTTTGTAATCTAGTGCGAGAAGGCTTACGGAGGAAACAGTACACAGAATCCAAAGTCAGAAAAATTGAAGTTGGACACAAGGTTAGGACATGAATTAATCACTAGAACCAATTAACAAAAGTACCAGTATCCTCTAAAGACCGTGTTTTCTGACAGACACTAAGTGTAAGATACTGGGATTCTTCTAAAATAACCAGGCAGAACTAAAAGGTGTGTGCTATGCTGAGGATATGGAAGATGCTCTCATGTGAAAGCTCTACTGTACACCATGGCTACTGTGTTTACTTTGTAGACAAAAACATTTCTGGCTCTTCTGTTGATGAATCTGTGGTTTGGCTGTCTGTCTTTGCATTTCCCCCCAATAACCAGCTCTGCAGCTGGCTTTGAGTAGGACGTTCTGTTAGTTACTCTGTTTCTCTCTAATCCTGTTAATGCGTGTAGCATTATAACACTTAATAGTAGCTTAATGAACTTCAGACAATGTTATTTTATGAGCAGAGAGTAAGGAGGCCTCTTGCTGTTGATTTGTGCCCCACTTTAACTGGTCTTCAGTAATTGTGGCGTTGTTGTATTGTTACTACCTATGCCATTATTTTCTTAATTAGTGTCTCTCTTCAGTGTCAGTGCAGTTCATACATACCCTGTGTTGACTTTGAAGAAACTGTTACTCCAGCAGCCTTTTATTCCTGCCCTTGTATAGGGGCAGAGGAATTGGATTGTGGTCCCAGTTCATGTTACTGCCATCACAACCACCTGCACTGCCCCCCTCTTCACCTGCACCTCATTTTTCCTTTCTGCCCGTGTTTTCAAGTAGGTGGTGTGACTGTGGTGTGTTCCAGGCTTCCTGCTCCTGCCAAGTGATGCTTCTTTCACTGTTTCCTCACTGTGGAAATACACTGACCTCTTCTTTCCCAGCTGCTCCTGTCGTCTTACCTTGTAGCTCCTTGTGTTTGCCTTCTCCCTGAGGTGTGTAACAGTGGTCACAGCCTGAGATGATGCCTGGATTTGCTGTGTATTCATCACAGGGGAAGTTTTAACAAATGAATAAATTAATATAGAAGACTAAATTGACCTCTTTCTTTGTAACTGTTCATTACTGCATTTCTATTTTACTTCCATAGAACTAAATTATGCTGAAGGTTGCGTTGCAAGTGGAGTGTATGTGAGTAGTCATTAAAAGTTTAACACAGCTTTTTCTAAGCTGTGGAAGTTGTTGTTTGAGTGATCTAAGTGTTTATTGTATTTCATATACAAGTAGTTTACCATGCTGCTGAACGCTGAAGTGCATCAGCAAAGGCTTTTTTATGAGGGTAGGGCTCTTATGCATGTAATGTGTATAGAAAGATAGATAGTCAATCTTATTAAAGCTGTTATTGGTACATACTCTTGGCAATGAGCCACTGATAGCTTGAGGCATACTGGCCTATTTTCAATTTCATATTGATGCTAGTAAGCAATTAAAAATAAACAATTTGCATTTTTGAAAAAATACATAAACAGCATCTTATGTTATTATGAATTGCTTATTTTATACAACAAATAGCCTATTTTATGAGAGATGCTTTTTTCCACTGAGGAAACTTTCTTTTCTACAAAATGCTGCCTTTTCTCACTGAATCAAATCTTTTATTTTATCTTGTTTAAGCCTAACATTTCTTTTTTGATGAATTAATCTTGTTTTGAGAATAGCTTAAAGGAGATTTGAAAATATCAAGTATTGTGTGTTCTAGTACTTATTTCTGGTTGGTTTTGAGCCCTGTTAAAGATTCACATTCCATATGTGAAATAACCTGGAGTTTATATTAATACATAAATGTTCATATGAATTATAAGGGATTTTATCACACATTCCTTCTGATAGCTTTCCAGACTTGTGACTGGAGATCTCATAAAGTAAAAGTACTTCACCTCCTGTGCAGAGTGGAGACCAGTGGAGAGGAATGGCTTGACCTGACTGCTTCAAATTTTAAAATGTTACATAAAAATCCTCACATGAACACTACATGAATTTCTGTAATTATTTTGCTACTGCAGGAAAGACATTTCTGTTCTTTCTAAGCCATTTGACATACGATCTAATGCAAAGTTGCTATTTTTGTTGCATCTGGTGCTGAAAATTCTGAGCAGTTTTCTTGGTGAATTTAGAGCCACATATGTAGATCTGGTTTCTTCCAATTCACTGCTGAATTCTCTTAGTAGTGCATAATCTAAAGTTACAGCCTTTGTTTGGTTTTAAATTCAGTTTAAATTCACATTTTGATATATATTTGCCAGTTTGGTTCACAACTTTAATAGATGTAGCTGTGTTTAATTTTAAATTCATGTAAAGCTTATTTATCTGCCAGTTACACCAAATTACCCTACTGCCTTTATACATTCCTTCTCATTATTTCACAGCTATTATTCTTCACAACCTTCACTGTATTTTTGTGAATCACTTCTTTTTTGTAACACAACCATGTAAATTCATTAAGTTCTGGGCCCATTTTCGTTGTTCTCTTAGTTTTGGTGTTTCACACTGGTGTTCATTTTTGCTGCAGTCTTTCCCTCCAATGAGGGCAGGCGCTGGAGTCTCCTGAAAGAAAACAAGACACTGCTAAAGAGAGCACCCTGGCAAGGAGCGAGCTGCCCTGAGAGTTCAGCCCGTCAACTCCTGCTCGCACTCAGCAGAGAGTCCAGAAGCTGTTCGGAGAAAGGGATGTGCATAAACATGCTTGGGGTGTTCTTACTAAGAACCCATCTGAGCAAATGGGATACAGCTTTTTATGTTGGCCAGGAGTATGTATCTAGTAATCATCATCATAAAGGCATCCTCATTCTTCATAGTATTTTATACCTAATAATTGGAGTTCTGTGCAGAATCATAGGGTTGGTAACCTCCCTCCCTGGAGGCACTTGCAGCTTAAAAAGAAGCAGTGATATTTTAAAAGCTATATATATGTAAATCAGGCAGAGCACCGGGTGATGGATAGCTGTATTCTTGTTTAAATAAGTATCTCTGCTTTCACTAAAGTGTCTTCAGCCTTCATGTGCAGGCTTCTTAAATAATAAATATCTTTCTCAAGAGTTTTCACTGTTGTAATGGAATTAAATAGTTCTTTTATGATAAAGTTCACCCAGTGTTGAAATAGTTACCCTTCTGATACCTGGTTAGTGACTGTTGTATAGAAGGGAAAGTTAGTTCACTTTAGTCCAATACTGGTTTTTTAAAGCAGAAATTATAAAATCCATATGGTACTTCCTGGTTTGTACTGTGCTCTCCACTTGAGTGTTTGGATAATTGTTGCTAATACTTACTGGTGTGAGTTCTCCTCCTTGAGACATTTGAGACAATTTTTCAGTACAGTTGTAGAACTAAATGAAAGTTTCATGTAAATCAGTCTTCCTGCCCAACTTCAGGTATTGTGTATTTGTAATCAAGTGTTTTAGGCAAAGTTATGACAATGCACAGGAGGCTGGAAAGTCTGTGCTAAGAGTTATGGTTTGATCCCAGCACTGAAATAATCTGTGTGCAGGGTAGGGTTCTCCTTAGTTCTGCAGTACTGGCAGGAAAGTGTTGCAACCCCCGTTCCAGTGTGAAAGCTGAAAGTGTGAAATGAAGGGAGACATTAGTGTTGTAAAGAGGGTAATTAAAGAGTTTAGAACTCCTTTTTAGTTTATATACAAGTCAGAAGACGTTTGCCATGGTGCTGAATACTGTGTCATTTCGAGGGGGAGTGTGTGGCAACAGATTTCTTGCTTCTGCTTTTTCTGCACCTGCAAAATCAAGTGGCAGTATTTCTCTAAAATTGTGTGTTTACATTTACTCAATTTTATATGTAAATTATATAAGAGAGGCGCTTTGTAGCAGCCTGTTAAATCTTAATCCTGTTTTGGGAGCCGAGAAAGACAATGTTTCTGTATGGTCTGCAGCCTGTACAACTCCGAATTACAGAATGCTTTAGAAAGCTATTCAGGATTGGGGTTTTAATGGGGATGTTTTTTTGACTGGAACATGAGATACTTGTTACAAATGCTAAACTGGTTCCTGTCCATCCAAGACGAGGCAGACAAGGAGTACTCCCGACTGGCCTGTGTAGAAGAACTGTTCTAGTTTTGATTAATCCTCTGATACTCCTTTCTTCTGTTTCCTTAGTCCTAGCTAAGGAAGAAGCACCAGGAGTAGACACCACCAGAAAAGATAGAAAAGTATGATTGGATTAGAAAAAAACCTGTGTGGCCTGTGAGGTTTTTAAAGGTTTATTGCCTAATTGTGTCTTAGTATTTTTGTGGTTATCAGTCTTCATGATTAAGACTTCCAACTACTTCTAATCAAATGCAAAACCTATTTCTGTCTCTACAAAAGGATTTTTTAATGCCTTTTTTTATATTGTTCCTTAACTTTCTATCGAGTCAACAGAGAAGAAAATCCTATTTATTGGTGCAATTTAAATGTAATTGTTGGTTCTGAAAGAAACTCTTTTAATTTAGAATGTTCTCCTCTGTTTTCTGGATACATACTGTCTATTTAATAGAGGAGGCTGCCAAGCTTTGACTTCTTTTGGCAACTGCGAATCTAATTAGCATTTCTGTTAAATAGAACCTTTTTCACTTTAAATTTTCAAAAGCAGTGTAGAAATTCTCTTTTTATTTAAGAGTTTTGTCTGCGTCGGCAGCTATTGCAGTCTTTTTGCTCGTAGTAGAGGGCTGCTATACCAACACCTGATTGACAAATACAGATAGCTGGGATTCTCTCACCAGCTCATGGGCTTATAACAAATGCTGCTCTTATGCTTTAATTTATTTTGTTTTGTAATGAAGCTTAAACTATAAAAAGCTAACAAATGAGATTAAACCAGTGATTTGTTTCTGCTTAGCAGATCCAGTCCTTTTTTGATGTAGAAGAAAATGCTTTTGTTTTAATTTGGTGTAAAAGCAAATGCTGCTCATTAAGAGGACACATAGCTCAAATAAGCTTGAAGAGATATATGGAGATGTTATTGTTTGTAACTTAAAGGGACTTGTCTTTCCACTCAGCAGCTGTATGGAATGCAAGCAAGATAATTAATATGACCGCATTATATGTCAAGCTACTTACACAGATGAGTTAATGGGCAAGAGGTTTTATATGGTCACCTTACCATTCACAGGAGACTAATGCACTTCTCTTCCGCTTGAGCATATCATCAGAAAAACTTCAGACCAGCAAAAAGATTATTCTCATGTTCTTGTAGGAACACTGTAAAAATACTGTTGGGGGGCATAGGTTGGCATTCTTCCAGTCCATTTGCCAACACATTGATAAAATAGATTATTTTTTTTTATCCCTAAGGGTATGGGAAGAGTCAGTTTAAGTCCAGTCTCAATGTTGTTCTGTAAACTTGTAGCTGTCTGAATTCTGAGCTCAGTCTGACTTACCTGGATTTGATACCACTAGAGCTGCGGGAGGCCCTTTATTCTTTTGACGGTAAATGGTTTTGTTGCTATGGCCATACAACCTATAAAATAAATGTTAATGTTTTGGTTTTAAAATTCAAGTAATGAGAGATGGATTTAGTAAAAGCTGCAAGTTCTGCTGCACTGCAGAAATACATGTGGCTTGTTTAAGTTTCGGTAAATAACCACTCTGATAACCCTAACATGATCTTGTCCACTTTCCCAATAGTATTAGAGTTCCAGTATTTGTAAGGAAAAGCTGGCTAATGAAACGCAAGATGTGAATGTCATACAGCTGATGCTAGTTCTAGTTTTCAGCTTTGTCTCATGGAAGGTAGAACTTCTAAGATAAAGTATATTCAGCTATTCTGGCAGCTGAAAATGCCATCTGTTTCTGAGAGGGGTTTTGTTCAATAGAGCTGTGGTAATATTTGTGATATGAAGCATGTCAGTTGTATAAAAGTCTGCAAGATTCTAGGTGTGATCTTTAATATTTATCTTTACTTTTTTGTTCCAGTTCTGTTACGTAACTAGACTCAGAGAACTGTTGTCACTATCGGAACATTCCAGTCCATGGAAATATCCTGTAATGTCTTTTTGCAAAGTACGATTCTAGAAACCAGAGGTCTTGAGAACAAAGTCTTCTGTATCTCTGTATTCCAGCTAAGTTGAAGAATTGCTGTGTAAAGTATGAGTACAATTTTAAAAGACCTTCCTTCCTTTTTTGTTTTTTGAAGGACTTGGTAAATATTGAGATGTTTTTGACTGCTAAAGAAGTGGAAGAGTCATTGGAAAGACAAGAAACTATGACTTGCTTGGCTTGGTGTCATGACAACAAATCCAGACTCAGAAAAATGAAGGTATGAAAATGTAGCATGTTCACATTTTTGTTAAACTATTTTCTAAACTACTTGGATGCTGGATGTGGTCAATTTGTTTTAAATTACAGGTCTTGAATAAGGTCTTGTATAAAAGTAAGGACAGTAAGTTTAAAAATCTTCTTAAAAGGCATAGGTAGTTGGAGCTAAACAGGCTCACAAATGTCAGACCTGGAACTGAGTGACAGGTCATATGGACTCAGTGTTGTCTCAACAAATTATGCTCAAATAAAATGCAGTACTCAGTTTGGTTTAGTGTAATTTGTAAACAAATAAATGCAGAAGTAGTGTCTTGATGCATGTACGCTTACATTTATAACTGTGCATCCTGGTGAGACTATAACTCAGTTTATATGTGAAGGTGTCTTAACAATGAGATTAATTGGTAATCTCTGCCCTCAGGCTTAAAATTTCTGAGAGAAATTTCATGCAGATTTTAGTCCTAGTAATTTTTAACTGTTGAATAAAAGAAGACAAAATTTTAGAATAAAGAACTAACTTTCTGTGAGAAAATAACTAGTGAAATGTGTTTTTTCAAAAATAAAAGCTGGAATTTAATCAAGTAATAAACACAAAGTTTTCCTCAAGCCATTGAGTGCCATGAGCTGAACATACTGTGTACTTGTTGCTATGCAGTCCGTTTAAATTTCCTTGTCTCTTAAATTATGGATTTCAAAACATGCTGTAATCTTTTATAGGGCTTGCAGAAATCTGTTTTTAACTGATATTAACCAAAATCCCTGCCTCCCTCAAAGATGTTTGTGTCTTATTTTTTTAAACTAAGCACTTTCTTTAACCAAAAATGTTTAAGTGCACTTAACAATAAGCAAAGAGTGACGTTCTCTGTCACTCAGGGGCGCCAAACTGAGAACGAGCCGAAGATGGGACACAAAAGTAAATCAGCCAGTGATTACTCTAGAGAAAAGGATGATCTTGTTATGGAAACCATTAAAGGAAAACCAGAATTGGTATGTAAACCACATTGCATAGTTATACTGCTAAAAAATCCCCCTTGTGTAATCTTAAAATGTTAAGTAATACAAGAAATATAATCTGAACATCTTACTTTTTCATGACCAATTTTCAACAAGCAATAAAGAAGGAAAAATCTTCCCCATCTTCTTTTTGAAAAACAAACTGCAACAAAAATCTATTTCTGCAAGCCCTACGCTTTTTTTTTGTTTTTTGTTTCTTTTTTAATCAAACAAAAACCAAAGCTAAGGCTGTGAGAGATCAGAGTTGGAAGAAGAGAAATTACTATGCTTCTTTTTGAAACACAAACATTTCTTCTGCTTCTAGTTGCTTAGCTACTCATCAATGTTAATGTTCCAAAATCCCAGCCACCACCTACCTGAATGCAAGCCTTATCTAAAATCTAAACTGCTTGGTGGCCTGGGAAAGCAGTTGTGTAATCTTTACAGATGTGAGCGATCTGAAATCTTGTAAAGAGCTGCTGTGGGATTGTTTGAAGGTATACAGAGTTGGAACGTGCATCATCTGATTGTCTAGGACTCTCTGCTTCTAGTTACACTTGTCTGCAAACCCGCAGGGCCATTGGCTTGCACCTTACTTGAAAATTCATCTGTTTGGCATGTGGGTTTTGCTATGGAAACATATTAGCAAAATGGAATTAAGTATCATTATTGGGATTAAGTATCATTAACAATTAAAAAGCTTGATCAGATTTTTAGTAGAAACAAACTTACTTAAAATTCTAGACGAGGGGTTTGTGTAGATTTGGATAACAAAGTATTTTAAAATCGTCCTATTGAAAATCTCAAGAGGAGAAATTTTTATTTTCTGCTAAATCTGGGTTTGAATACAGAAAAATGCATAGTTGGAAAATAATTTTTTCTTTTCCTTAAACAAGTAAGTTTTAACATATGAAAGAATGCATCATTTTTATGTTTAAATGGCTTATGTTTTAAATCTTAAATAAGCAGTTGTTGCAGTGTGTGCATTAGTCACCCCAGGCAGCTAACTGATAGAAATTTGGAGTTGCTCGAATTCCTACTGAAGTCACTGAGGAATTTTGATATGACTATGCTGATGGACAATAAACAAAAGGCAACTATTCATTAGAAGCATGGGTAAAGAAAAAAACACTCAGCAAGTGGAGCAGAGGAATTCAGGGCATAGAGTTCTTTACGTGATTCAAAGCACTTTGGGTTTTCATTATTTTCATAAGGTAATGAAACAGTTGACTGTGTCCCTATAAAGAAGCATAGTGATTTGTTCTTTTACAGGGGAGGGGAGAATCTTTTTCTTTTTACTTCCACATATTCAAAGTTTTTTTATAGATTTTTGTGAACTGGTGATGGAATTTGATTTAAAGGGACACTGTCAACTTCATTAGGCTTCAAATTTTACCTTTTTCCAAAAACAGGTAAATGCCACTTGGTTTTCTTGTTTGAGACTTGTTTCCAGCATGGCTTTTAGATGTTTGACAAGAAGAGTGGGATAGAAGGTTAAAGAAAGGGAGGGGAGGGTATTGCAGGAACTTAAACTTCGTGCTGGTTTTTGTGAATATCGCGGTTTTTCAAAAAACATTCAAAGGCTTGTTTCTTCCTTGCAGTCTTCTGGGTAGACCTCTCTAAATTATCACGTAGTCCCAAACTGCTGTTGAGTCTACTACTTTAAATTGTAAGAAAGTACAAAGAAACCACCTATTACTCTCATTTATGTCTCAGGTAACAATGCTTTCAGTCACTGGGAAAAACTTCATCCCTGCCAAAGTTTCAAAGGAGGCAAGAGGAGGAGGAGGATTTTGTTTGCTTTTAGGGAATTCTGTGGTGATCTTGTCTGTAGAGTCAGCATTTCAACTTTTTTTGCATGAATGCCTAAAAGCAAGCAAACCAGGTTGCATGTTATTAACACTTTCTTTTTTGTTGTGTACATGTAGTCGTTAACAAACCATGCGGTGCAGCTTTGGCACCATCTAAGACCCTGTCTTGTCTTTAATCTCAGAGCTGTCTGGAGTTCAGCCTAAGGATTCAGGAGTTCATTGAACTCATTCGACAGAACAAGAGACTGGATGCTGTGAGGTATGAAATTAGGATGCTTTCCAAACAATTTTCTTAACAAGATGGTATTATGCTTCATTAGAAACATGTGACTATTGTTGTAACACCCAGAAGCCCTGGAAAGCCTGTGAAGGGTCTTGCCTGGTATTGTCGTCAGTCTTTGGATTTAAGCTGGGCTGGAATTTGTTTTAAAGGCAAGATGCCATTCCACAGATGTGCCTTCTTAAAGAATTGATGTTGTCACCAAAACTCTGCATCTTCTTATTCTTCAAAATCGAGGTTTAGAAAATTAATCTGTTTTTCAAAGCAAATGGATTATCTGGTGGCATACAGTGTAATATATAAATACATATTCACCCTTAACTAATTCTCAGGAGGTACAGCCAGCTTCTCATGGCAATTCATTACAGTTTTAATCACCAAAAATACCAAAAGGTTAATAAAACCTTTATCTAAAGCTTTAACATTTCAATTTTGGCTGAATTATCTTCTGCTTTGCTATCTTCATCAAAATTTTTGTTCTGCAAGTTACCTGCAACTCCAGGTTCACCCCCTGTATTGATGCCTAATTTAGAGTTCCGTACGGTGATGGGTGAGAGAGCGACGAGCTGTGTTAGGTTTTCCTCACTCACTTCCTCTGGCTCCAAATGAAGAAACCAACTCAATATCTGTTTTCACCTCTTCTGTAGTTGTTCAGAAGGGACTACAGAGAGAAAGTAGCAATGCCCAGTGGGGTCGTGAATCAGTAACAGAAGTGCAGTCACACCTCAGCACTGCCTGACTTCAACCACAAGACAGTTTTTCTGACAATACTTTTACTACCAGCACATGAAGCAATTTATGCATCTGAGTTACTGGTCCTGATTTAAGGCAGAATAATGTTCCAGGATAACACAGGAAACTAGTCCTGCTGAAATAAGTAGAATTTTGATACTGGGACAAAAAAATGTGTTGATAATTTGATAAGCAGTGGTGGCCTTGCCAGCATCAAAGTATGGTGCAGGTGGCAGAGCTACTTACATGTGCATAAGGGAGGGAGAACTCTCAGCAGGTTCTGTTTTGTAAGAATATTTAAACCTAAAGAGAGGTGAGAAGTTCATGGCCCGACCTGAAGCTTTGCTGATACATCCTGATGAGAACACTGTTGCCATGTAATATTTCTATGTTAAGGAAGTTGCAAGTTCTGCGGCCTTTAAACCCAGACTAGGTACTTCAGAAATTGAGACCTGTATTTGTGGCAGAGCTGATTTTTTGGTCAGAGCAGCACAGAGGTACAGAAGAGTATCATAATGTATGCATAGACTGAAAACATTCTAGCATATTCCCAAGTCTAGATGGAGAAGCTCTCCTCCAGGGCAAAGTTGTAAGGTTATTTTCAGGTTTTATTTCTAATTTCATTCAGATGCATGGCTTGCTTTGAGCTAGTATCATTCCTACTTTGCCCTACTTGCACTTAAATCATCTTTGCTCTGGTCCAAGCCAATTCAAATGTGCAATCTGATAAACTCCAGCCAATTTTAATGTTAATAATTAAAATCAAACATAATTAAAAACAAAACCTACAAGCTAGCATTTAGATATGTGCACTTATCCTTTGATGGAATTATCAAATCCTAAGGAATTGTCAAGTACTTAGAAAAGGATGAAAGGGACTCAACTCCATTATCTGTCTTCTGAAGCCCATGGCCCATGGTGCTCTTTATACCAAATGAATACTGTGCCTTTAGCTTTATTCTCAGTTTGTTTCTTTGCCAAGTGTGCAGTCATGCATCTTAACAATGAGTAGTCCATGCTCTAAAAACTATTTTCTTTGAGCTACAGTTTCCTCATGTAGCTTGGGAACCAGAGGGCAGGCACAGTGCTGGAATAAGGAAATAGGCTGAGAACCGGGATAAAGCAGATAAGGTCCTTCTGTATTTTATTGTTACTGGATATTTATTTCCCTCTCATCCCTTTTCCACATCAGAAGTGGTAAAATTTACAACCTGTCAGCCCTCAAGAGGACACAGCATGCTTTGTGTGGAATAACCTGTATTATCATAGACACTGAGGTTTATAACTTAGAGCTCTTCTCTGTATGGCATCCACAGTGAGTGTTTTTAGGGGTGAAGTGTGTATATTCCATATACCTGCTGAAATTCAGGGTTGATGTACATTTTATACTTAGCAATTATAACTTGCCAGTTGTGGCAATGCTGCTTTAATGTCATAACCAATTGTAAAAGGAAAAGGAGCTATGAAAGTCTTTCTATATCTTGATTCACTCCTTTTTAGCAGGATGAGTTTTAATTATTTTGTACATTCGGACTTCAACATCCTAGTGTTTCCTTTCAACAATGTGGCTTAAAAAAATGTAAGTTTTTACCATTGCATTCTACTTTGTTTCAAAGTAAATAAGTAATGAATAAGGGAATACATTTTGGG
The DNA here is from genome assembly GCA_013397755.1 of Cnemophilus loriae. Taxonomy (NCBI): domain Eukaryota; kingdom Metazoa; phylum Chordata; class Aves; order Passeriformes; family Corvidae; genus Cnemophilus; species Cnemophilus loriae. Next base: position 1,820,638 of record VZTF01009189.1, on the reverse strand, counting down.
GAGGTGTGGCATGAATCTTATTTCTTCTAGCAAACCCTTGCAACTTGTGGTTTTATTAGCTTGCTTCTGTTAAGTGCCTGCAGCAGGATTCTTTCAGTATTGTGTCCATGGTGCAATAAATAGGTCAGGCATCCATTAGAAAGCAGAGAAAGAGGCTGTTTACCAAGGAGTTTCCTGTATGAGTGGAACTGGGGGAACTGACATTTTGTTGAAATGCAGCTGGTGTTTAAATAAGTTTGAAAGCTTTTGCTGCCTGCTGAGAATCTCTGAAGTGACATTGCTTTTACATTAAAATTGATGTGAACTTTAAAATTATACATCTTATTAAATAAGTGTTTGAATTTTTGTAGCTTTTTAGAATGAGTACAAACAGACTTTCCTCTAAGGTACCTTATCAGACTAGCCTTGAAAGTGCAAGTTTCAAGAATGTAAAAAACTGTTCTTGAATACAAAGAGTAAATCTCTTAAGCTTAAATGTAACACAAAGTTTTTTGCCTAGTACCATTAGCCTTTGGCTCTCAGTCTCTAGGCTTTTTATTGTCAAATTTGTACCTACTAAAGTAACAATGAACGACTGATGACACCAATTTCACACTTTAGGAGCTCTCACTAATTTCATTCTGGGAAATCTGACAGCATTCTGATATTTTGCTCTTATGCAATGCCATGGATACACAAAGTTCTCAGCTAAAACCTTAACAAAACATCATGTGCACTTCTTGTTCTGGGGATACAAAGGACAAAAAAGAGTAAATAAGAATAGCTAATGGTGGGCAAAGTTAGGAGAAAATGGCTACAGTCTATAATTTTAGTCAACTTCTCTCCTACAAGGATGAATGAACATTTTATTTTTTTGGCGGGGTGGGGTTGAACAGGAGTATAAAAATAATAAAACTTTTGAGCACTTTGAGTATAAATTCTGCTGGTTGTCATAAGGTTCTGAGATAAAGGCATTCAGGCATTGGCTAAAAAACTGAGTAGAAACAAGTCCTTTCTTGGTAACACCTTATATTTGTGTTCAGTTATTGCCACTGCCCAATAAATATGTTCAGGTATATGTAGATATATAAGCTGTACATTGCAAGTGTGAATCCTTTTGTCACAATTTAGTGTACCCTTAGTGAACTGTAGGTCTTAAAGTCTTTGTAAATATTTGCCAAGTACTACATGTCAGCTGTACTCGTGTGGGCTGGAGGGATACACAAAAGAAAAGATGATGGACTTTGTCCTTGCAGAGTTTGCAGAATTATTCTGGGATTCGAAAAACAAAATTTTCTACCTATTACTTTGATCTGCCACAGGAATTTAGTGGCTTCAGGGATAGTCTGCTGTCAGGATTTTAAAAATATTTTCTACAAAAATTTAGCCCCCTGCCCTAGCTATACTGACTCGTATGTGCTAACAGTGGCAAAAAAATTGCAATTAAGCATTGTAATGTTTACACAGACCTTCAGGAGCATAACAGCACTTGCACAGAGGTGGAAGTAGTGAATGACAAGGAAAGGGGTGAATAACAGTATGAGAGCAAATAAGGTGTTACTTCACTGTTGTGTATTCCCAAGTAGCTTATAGTGCTGTGTCTTGCTTCCCAATCTAAAAAAGACTTGAGTGCTATGAATTAATGAACTTGCTTCACCTTTGAAAGATAGCTTGCTCCATTTTAATTTCTCAGTGTTGGCTCCCAGTGGATGAAGTTCAGCCATAGCATGCAGACCTTGTGGGAAACCTTCCTTGTTTTTATTTAAAGGACACGGGAGGGAGGGAAAGTCAGGAGATGAAGACTAACACAAGGTCACTGTGGAAAACCTAACTCGTTCTGGCTGAACCCAAAACAGCCACCACATCCCAGCGTGTTCAGTACTTTGCAAGTGATGGAAGGCTGATGGCCTGGCAGGGAGGAGAACCTCAACACTAACCAGGCTGGTGCAAACTGAAGTGTCACTTCTGTTTTACCATCACAGAGCACAACTGAACTCTGATCAGTTCTTTTCTGTTGATTTTTCTCCCCTTTTTTCTCTCATCCATGCACAGATAATAATTTATCTCAACCGGTAGATCCGAATTTTTTGGTTTGCCTAATCTTAGTTTTCAAAAGCTCTTTATTTCATCTGCAGCTCTCCACTGTTACTTTAGCTTTCTTCCAGTGTGTCCAGGCTGTCTCTTCTCTCAGGCCAGGGGGTTTGTGCTTCTGCCCTCACAACAGTAATCACCTGGGGAACAATGTTTACATTCTCACCCAGCATAGGAAATCGGGTGGAAACAGTCTGTCCTACATAACTTCCATTGCTTCCTGGCTTGGGTGGGAGAGGAAGTGGGAGTACTGAAACACTGCTGAAGAGACTGTTCTCATGGTATTGATGACCTCAAGTGTAGTAGTCAAATTCAGAATTGGAAAAAAAAAACCAGGTTTTCTTATTCAAGCCATGAAACGGGCATTTTGAAAATACTGTCTATTCCAAAAAGTAATTTAGGAATTAATAAAAGACTCTTCTAAAGTTAAAAAAGAGCAAATGCTTAGTAGAGTACTTGAGAGGTGACTTGGTATCTTCCCCGTAGTATGAACTGCACAGAAGTCACAGTGTAGGGAAAACTTTCCGTCACTTATGCAATGCCAGAAATTCAGTAGAATGCTGGTTCCATAACTAGCCTACTGTGCTACATCTGTGCACCACTGAAAACAGGAGCTTTTGGCAGAAATGCTGAACTAATCATCCAGTTTAAGGGCTGAAGGATCTTCCTGCACACTTATACTCCAACTTGAGAATTACTGACCTTGGGAAGTCTAGATTGGGGAAACTTACATATAGGGTTTTAAAGTAGTTTAATATCCTTATAATCTGGTATTAATTTTGTGGTTCCTTACTATTTCTTGAAAAATATTAAAGTTTGTGTTTTTTATTTAAATATGTTTCTGGTAATTCTCTCACTTCTTTCAAATATCCAAGCTTTCAGCCATGTGTGTATCCCTTACAATCTGTATGTGTTAAAGTACAAAAATTTATACTAAAGTTCTAATTATTTTCTTTATTTTCCTGGCTAAAAAAAAGTGCTCTTAACAAGATGTTTTCATTACATTGCCCTACAATTTCCTGTAGTCTACAGAGAAAGTGATACTGTCTTCTAGCCTATACCCCTGCCCCAGAAAAATCATTTATTCAAAATAAACATTGCCCTAAATGTCAGTATAAACAAGGCAGAAGACTCTTGATGTTGGAATGGGTCTGGAATAGCTGATTTTCAGACTGCCTTTACCTCACTTGTGAGTGTATACCAAAGGAGTGTCATACACTGAGCCTGCATGAGCAGAGACATTTCTTCTAATAATCATGGTTGCTTTAGTTCTAGGTGAGGCAAGACTTCACACTACCGTAAAAAGAGTCTGGTTTCTAAGAAATCACAGTGTAAAAATGCTAATTCTTAGTCATTCTTGCATTCCCATTTGCAGGATGTGTTTTTTCAAGTCCTTTAAATGTACATAGAGCACTCTTGGAGTTCATATATTGAGAACAGAATCTAAAGGTTTTCTCTGAAATCTTCCGTAATTAAGTAAATTTACTTGATTTGGAAACAAGGCTGTCTAATCAAGTATCAATTCTCTATTTCAGACATGCAAGAAAGCACTTCAGTCAGGCTGAGGGAAGCCAGCTGGATGAGGTTCGACAGGTGATGGGAATGTTGGCCTTTCCTTCAGACACTCATATCTCTCCCTATAAGGTAACATTGAAATTCAGTGCTACAACACAATATTAAAACAGATGTTTCAGTTCTTTTTTCAGCACAGGAAAATGCATTGATAATATCAAGGTAAATGTTTTTTAAATTTTACGTCCGAAATTCCACCTTTGTAGGAGTTCTTAATTTTAGTAACCAGTCCTTGTATATTAATCCAGAAAGTATTTGTGTTGTTTCAGTCGGATTGTAATAGTAACATGGATTCACACTGAGCTAGGCTTACCGTAAACCCAGCACTAGAGATCTCTGGGGCTGGAAGCACAATAATTAAATGTACAGCAAGAGGCAGAAGATGAGAAAGTACAAGGAAAAAAAAAAAAAAAAAGAGAGAGAGAGTCTTGTTCATCATACAAAACTGTGGCTTTAATACCAGCAGCAGTTCTTAATTCTACTTCTCACATCACTGTTGTTGCAGTGGCTGGGATGAAGAAAGGAAAGATGATTTGAATGATCTGAAAGCAGTATTTTTGTTCCTTAACATAAGTGCTCATTTATTTGGATTATGCAAATTAATGTAGATATTAGTGGTAATATCTACATCTAAACTTAAATAAAGCAAAATTCATAGGTACCTGCTGTTTCAACAGACTGACTTCTGTGGTCATGTGCTAATTCATTTCTTTTTAACTTGGCTTTGGAGACAGAAGGTAAAGAAGAGTTGAGTTGTCAAAGCAAGACAAGAATTCCATGAAATGCCAAGTCAGTATGTGGCAGTGCCAGTATAAACACATTTTCTAAACATAATGATGAAATCATGATTTAACAAAACAAGCACACCAAAAAACCCTGAAATGAACAACCCACAGAATCAATATGAATTTCTTTGCTCAACCCAGAGTCCTAGAAGAATCCTGGTATTTTACATGCTAAATTTGATCTAAGTTATGAGCATAAATGATAGACGTGTTAGAAGACTGAGTGTAAGATAGAGCTTATTATTATTTTAGTAGTTAGAAATAGGCAGGAAATAAAAATCCTGTATTTTATTCTAAGGGCTGGTTTGGATGGAGTGTTTCAATGAGGGAGAGCAAGGAGAAGAAGCTAGGATTGTTTCATGTACAGCCATTCAATTAGAACAAATTCCCTGATACTTACGGATATGACTTAAAACATTCTAGTTTATGGAAGTTAAGTTTTGAATTCTCTAATACCTAGTTCAACACAATCACAGCACACGCTTGTTTGGAGTTACCTTTAGGATCTTGACTATCAGTTCTGTGCCATAAATGGCTTCCTAAAATGCCTTTAAGTAAATTCTTCTTAAATCTGTGACAAAGTTTGTGAGATCATATCTCTAACCAACTGATTTTTATTAATCCAAGGAAAGAAGCATCTTCTATAACCAATGAACAGAACTTTCTCCAGCTTTTCCTCTTTTAAGACTTTAAGGAAAACATTTACTATTGTGGCAAAACAAGCTATTTTCTTTTGATATCCTTTGAACAATCTTATGTCACTGTGCCTTCACTTGACCAGATTTCTTGGAGCCCAATCCAACCTGGCCTTGAACAGTAGAATCTTTGAATTGTTAAGGTTGGAAAAGGTCTCTGAGATCATCCAGTCCAACCATCAGCCCAGCACCACCACTAAACCGTGTCCTCATCTGCTGTGTCCACATGGTTTTCTCCAGGCTAAACATCCCCAGCTCCCTCAAGTGCTCCTCATCAGATCTATGCTCCAGGCTCTTCCCCAGCTCTGTGCCCTTCTCTGGACTCACTCCAGCACTTCAGTGTCCTTCTTGTGAGAAATTGAATTCAATTCCGAAATTGAACACAGGACCTGAGGTGTGGCCTCAGCAGTGCCAGGTTCTAGGGATGGGACATTCACAGCCTCTCTGGGCAGCCTGGTCCAGCGTCTCACCACCCTGACAGCAGAAAACTTCTTGCTCATATCCAATATAACCCTGCTTTCTTTCCATTCGAGGCCATTCCTGGCACTCCATGGCCTTGTCAAAAGTCCCTCTCCAGATCTCATGTAGCACCTTTAGGTACTGGAAGGTGCTGTGAGGTGTTCTCAGATTGTTTCTCCTAGTTCCCTCAAAGTGTAGTATGCACAGTTGACAATACAATTATAATATGTATGTATAATATCTATATGATAAATATTATATAAAGGTAAATAAATATTGTCACTCCTCGTGACCAAAATGCAGGTTATGGATACAAAGCATAAGAAGAAAGGATTAAGTCTCTGCGTGTATAGATAACATTAATGATATTTTCAAAGGGTCTTCACTTCTTACATGACTCTTTCACAGCAATGCTTTTAGGGTTCAATATATCCATGACCTGTGGGTTTAGTTCTTACTTCCATGAAAAGAAAATTCCTGTCTTTAACTACTATTTCCTGACTTTTAGGTAACACACAGCATTAAAGAATTTCATCTCTAAATGAGTAGCTTATGTAAGAAATGAGTAGCTTATGTAAGCTTTCTCTAACCTGGGGTTGTGCTAGCTTCTTCAAATTTGAAATCTTTGTACAGAATTCTGTAAATATTACATCTTGCAAATGATTATCAGCAGAATTAGCCTGTCTTAAGTTAAAAACCACTTCTGACTTCTTGATGCTAATGGTTCAGAGGCTGTAGAGGAAATGTTCCACAGTACTCATGTTGTCTCCTGAGTAGTCCAGCATTCTAGGAAACTAAATGGAAGAAGTAAACTCACCAGGATTTACATACCTTGATTAGAACACCTGGTAGATGATGGAGATTGAAAATTGCTCCAGCTATTTTAAATAATACTTGATTTAATAAAGTAGTGTTAAAAGGTACTTTTTAAACACTATGCATTGGGATGTCCACTTCTGTTTTGTGATTGGTTTGCTCGAGTGAGTTTTGCACAGTTTGCCACTCCCAGGCTTTTGCCCCCTGGGACAATTAGATTGAAAGCAACTTACAGTTGTGTTGTTTTTTAACAGGATCTCTTGGACCCTGCTCGATGGAGAATGCTGATCCAACAGTTTAGATATGATAACTACAGACTACATCAGCTGGGAAACAATTCTGTTTTTACTATAACACTCCAGGCAGGCCTTTCAGCTATAAAAACACCGTATCCTTTAATGCAGATATTACTGGGAGTGAAAAAAAGCCTTTTGGGCGTTTATTTTTGGCTTATGGATGCTTCTCAGAGAGCTCAAATGAGAAATGTGACACTTCAATATTTTTGCTCGTGAGTTGTTCAAATGGAGTATAAATTGGTCTCTGTTAAATTAAGTAATAAATAGTATTATGGTTTAAAAAAAAGGCATGCCCAAACAAAAATTCCAAGGTAAAATTTAACATTGTGTTTGGTTTGGCTGTCTTTTCATGTGTCTTAAATTAGTGCATATACTTGCAAGGGTTAGTGAGCTGGGTCACAGTTACTGATTTTCAAGCACTAAAACACAAACTTACCTGCCAGGTTTTATGTGAATATTCAAAAATATCTGCACCTTTTGAGACTTCGTTGGGTTTGCCGCACACTGTGTTGTGCTGGAGAAGGGCTGGTGCTGCTGAGTGCTGCACCTCAGAAGCTTTACCTGTGCAGGCTGCCAGACACGCGTTTTGATCACTCTTGTTCCTTGAAACAAAGCAAACCCTTGATTCTTTTGTGTAGACATTAAACTTGAATTAAATGTCCCCGTGCATTCTGTCACCTGGGCTCTGTTGGCACAGCTGACGGTCTTTTAATTTTAAGGTTTCCCATACAATGGGAAACTAATTACGGTTTCACTGTGGCGATTGTTCCCTAACTTGCTGTTAACAGACAGTGTTACAAAGAGGATGGGAGCTCAAAAAACCCCGACTGCCCTGTGTGTAGCAAATCCCTGAACAAGCTGGCTCAGCCCCTGCCCATGGCACATTGTGCCAACTCCCGACTAGTCTGCAAGATTTCGGGGGATGTAATGAACGAAAATAATCCTCCTATGATGTTACCAAATGGATATGTCTATGGATACAATGTAAGTGTTGGAGTCAATGACTTGCTGAAGGCTAAAACAGCAGCAGCTAGAATAACTTGCTGGATCAAAATAAGAGCTTATAAGCTCAGTCAGAAGCTAGAAAAATACTTCTTGCAGTAATTTTTTTTAAGGACTGTATATTTAGCTGCTTAAATTGATCTTAATGAAGACATATTAATGGTCACATACCTAACTATGTGAATTTATAACATGAGATCAAATGGCATTGGAAATCTTTCCCTCCAGAGAGCAATAATGTAGAATAAGTAACTTCTGGGGGCAAAGATATTTTGACCTCAGACCACAACATTTTTTTAAATTAAAAGTTCATTTCCTAAACAGTTCAATAATGCTTTGAGTTACTGTTGTGAATATTATCTTTTGGTTTCACTCTTTTTCAGTCTCTGCTTTCTATTCGTCAAGATGACAAAGTAATTTGCCCAAGAACCAAAGAAGTCTTCAACTTCTCACAAGCTGAGAAAGTCTACATCATGTAGGTCCATAAAACACACGATGAAGTGCCGCTGGAATTTTGACACAGTGTATCTTGGCATACCCTGGAAAGGGGGGGGCCTTAATGTGTGGCAAAGAAGCAAAACCTGCCACCTTGGGGAGCAGACCTGTCGGTGGCATTATTGTTTCTTGCGACCAAAGATCAATGAGCAACAATAAACACTCTTGAAAGGAGGAAAAAAAAAAAAAAAAACCATTTTAAAAAAAAAAAAAAAAAAAAAAAAAAAAAAAAAAAGAAGAGAGGAATTATGACTTAAGTTTGTACTTGAATAAAAAACACAAACAAATTTTGATTGTTAAGGTTTTGTAACATAAGGTCAAAAATTGGACTCTTCTCAAAGAAAAGTACTTTCATCTTCTAAAAGATAGCTTTCTTTAAAGATGGACACTTGCACTGGGGGAAAAGTTAAAACAGATTTGAAATGAAATCCATTTTTCTTCCCTCTTTTTCACAACTGTCCAAGACCCTTTTGTTATCAAAGATCTCAGTACTACCAACGTGTTCTCCTTTAAGCTCCTCTTTGCCTTCTTTATGATCCTCTGGTGAAGTAATCCTGAACATGAGTGATGTAACTTATTTCCATGGGAAGATATTTTTGATGTCTTTGACACAAGGTGGCTTCTCTGGAGGATCAAATAGGGACTGGTTTGAAGGAGTATGAATTCTTTTTCCAAACCCAAATATTTTAAGGAGGTTGCATAAATATCAAGAAGAACTGAGAACATTTCAGGCAAAATCCAATGCTTGTTTAAATGTTCTTTTTCCAGTCTACCATAGTGTTAAAGTCCTTCTAAAGTTATTAGTTATGTGCATAGGGTTCAATATGAAATCATTAGTGCTACTGCCTTATTTCTTGCTTTGAGAATGTACTCACATGACAATGAGCTGGTATTCTTAAGTGTTGGGCGAAGTTTCTGAAGATGCCTTGCAGGATGATTACATAATTTTAGGGTCTAAATAGTATTCATTACTGAAACTAATAGTTCAATTTTAACAACTGCAGAACACATCCTTATGACTTTTCAAAAGAATTAAACCATTGTAGTTTAAACAAAACCATATTGTAGAGGTTTGTATTTAGCGCTTATTTTTGCATGTTGATGTTGATTAGCTAATAAAAGATTGTAAATGTAAGACATGTTAATAAAAATTGTTTTCCATTTCTTGATTATATAAAATTAGAAAGCTGTTTTGTGTTTAAATGTAAAAAAAAAAAACTTACAATGGCCTCTCTTAAAAGGAGTGTAATTTCCAAGTGTTGGTTTTCAGTGTTCTGCAAGATTTAGAAGAAAAAAAGAAGAAAACTAACACCACACACCCACACAAAAAACCAAACCAAAAAAACCCCAAAAAATCCCCCAGCAAACCAAAAAAATGCCACACAACAACCATAAATGTTGTTCTTCAGAGCATTTCAGTTAAATAAGTATTTTTGGTTTAAACTTTTCATCTATGAACAGTATACTCCAGGTTTTTTTCTGTCTCTTCTTAGAAGACTGCCTGCTGTCCTAGAGCCTTTCTGTTAATAAAATGTTGTGGGGGATGTTAGGTGTGGGTTTTTCATGCTTTAAAGAATGCTAACAAAGCATAGTCAAAGGACCACAACTTCTTTTCATGTTCAGCACTTAAAGGTCACAGCTATTGCTAGACTGATTGTACCTAGCCACTGTGAAGGTGTAAATACATGGGATTTCCAGGGAGGTGTGTCTGGAAAGGCTCCATTTTCAGTAGGCATCAATTACTGATTCTTCAGAACACGTGTGTCTGGATTACTGGAGTGCTGCTAGAAGGGTCTGTTCTCTGGGCATTGTCTGAAGTGGCAGATTTAATGATTCCTTAGAACAAAAGCAATGTGCCAAGAGTAGGTGGAGGCAGATACTGAGAGAACTTCTAGTAACGAGTAATTTGCTATCAAATTACTCTTCTGTTCTCCTGGGGCAAGAATTGGAGCATCCTCAGCTCAGAGGGGAAGAAGATATCACCTTGAGGAGCAGTGTTACTCAAACCCAAGTGGAACAGCACCTGTATTTCTTTGGGGCACTGTTTACAGAAATTTGTAAAAGGCCTAAGTGGGAAAGAAGCGGTAGATTTCTGTTGGGCCTGAGGGAATGTATGGTAACTGCACAACAATTGTAGGGCATGGAAATTGTTGCTTTTGCTTCTCTTAAATACCAGTTAGAGCTGTGGTTTCCTGAGACCAGCCTTTTTTGATTTCTGTGACCTGAGCAGAGTGGTGGAGAAACCCACACTCACCAAAAAAACCTAGTTTGGGATGGGAGGAGAAGAGAACAGCTGTCCTACAACGAGGGCCTCCATTTATGGGAGGTGTGATTCCAGAGGGCCAGGTGCCAACATGAGGACTCAGTCCCTGATGGTGTGTTACAAGGGAGTGTTCCAGAAGGAGCGTAGGGGAGCTTCAGCTGTTTGTCAGCTCTGATTGCTCACTTTGGAAATCTGCAGTCACACAACCCATTCTGACTGCAGCGAGGCCTGTGTGCCACAGGCAGCTGTAGCCTCCTGGCTGGCCCTTCTGAACTGCTGGGCTGCTCTCAGGCTTGCTCTGCCATGGCTTTGGAAGCCTTCAGCTGCATGAGGGTCAGAAACGGTGGCAGGCAGACGCTGCTTTGGTGCGGCTCGGAGCTCCGCTTTGCATTCCCTGGCTGCTCGATGCAGAGGTGTTGGTTCACAGCTCATCTCACAGGTGGCCCCAGACATCAAACCAAGAGCAGCAGGTGACTCAGAGTAAGTATAAAGTTACGTGAGATGGTAGAAGCTCTCTAGTAAAGCAAAGACTCCTTCCTCTCGAGATCTGGCTGAGCTGGAAATGAACGATATCTTTCACTGTGATGTTCTTTTCAGTCTTGCCAGGCAACTTAATGAGGCTCTGGATTTTGGTTGCGGTGTTCCTGTTTGAAGGCAACAGTTTGTCCCAGCTGTGGTCAGGACAGGTTCCTCTGATTTCCACAGTTACACCAAGGATGAGAATTGCCTTAACCTTTCCTTCTGTTTGTTGTGTTCAAAAGCCCTACTCTAAATGCTGAAGATTTTCCAGTATTGCAAAAAGAGAGATATTGGTAACTCTTCACAGTGCCCTGGGGGTTTTTTGTACCTGTTTCAGCTTCCATTATCTTCCAGGCTGAGAAGGGTTCAGGATGCTAAGGTCACAACATTTTGTAGGTAGGAAATAGCAAAGCTGATACCAAACTCAGGCAAAACATTTTCCCGCAAGCTTTAAAGACCGATGGACTGGCATGGGTTTGTTTGTTTTTTTTTTTTTAATATAAGCATGGCCTTTCTTACTCAGTAATAAAATTACTCCTTGGGAAAAAAAAGAATATATTATTTGGGACAGGAAGAATGAGAAAATTACAGCTGGAAATCTGCCAAAAAGAAGCCTTTGAACATGCTTAATGGACCACTATTCAGAAGAAAAAAAAAGAAAAAGGAAAAAAAGGAATACTCTGACTTGCTTTTTTTTCAGCCTCAGGCTGCCTGAGCAGAGTGTGTTGGGAAACAAACTAAACAGTTTTATTGAGGATGCTTTGAGACTCACACTGTGACAGTGTGCACTGGGTGTCCTGTTGCATGATAGAGGTCACTTGATACAACAAAATGAGTATTTAAAACTCCTTCCTGCTTTTTCATGTTCCATAATGAGGTACTTTGAATTTGTTCTCCAAATAAAGCCCAGCTCAGATCCACATGATAGCTGATCAAGTCTGATCTTCATCTGATTGTTGAACAGATAAACTATTAGTATTTTCCTCTGGTCACTCTATCTATAGCAATTCCTTGTTTGATGATGAGGGGGGTCAGATATTCAGCAGGACCTCCCTGCCATTTCACTTTTCCAAAGACTCCTAGTCTGGTTGGTTCTGCAACATGCATCAGCCACGCCGAAAGGCAGCACTTTTCTTAATTCAGTCATTTATTTTAAAGACCTGGCCTTGTTATCTAAGCTCTGAGTTTTCAGCAGCTCAAGTTTATCTTTGTTTTAGTAGGAGATGTAGGATGGGCAGAGCAGGACGGCAGAATTTCTTATCTCTTACGAACACATCCTCTTAGAGCCAGGTAGGTCCTGTATATAGAAGTATCTCTGACACAGTCAGGGGAAAAAAATCGGCAATCAAGGCCAGCGAGAGCGAGCAAGAAGTTACAGTTCAATTACTGTTGGATGTGAGGGCTGAAGATGGTTTTGGCACAGCAGCTGCAGAGCCAACACAAAGGAGTTCTACCTTACAGCTGGCTTTTGTGAGAAGCTCAGTGTGTATCTGAGCTAGGCATTGAAAAAAATCCTGAGATGTAGTCCTGATCTGTTTGAACTGAAGCTCTAAGACTCTACATGGGAGATTTTAACATCAAAAATAGAATTAGTCCTCATTGCTAGCTGGCAACAAGTTGATTTCACTGAGGAGCTCACAGTTGTGAATCAGATATTTTAATCTACACCATAAATTCCTGCTATTTGATCATGTTAAAATTATCAGAGATCTGTATCCTAAGCCAGAGGAAATCAGCTGTAGGATAAGTAGCACCACAAGAAGAACAATAGGAAATAGCAGAACAACAAGAAACAGAAAGGGCTGCTGAACAAGAAAAGCTGTTTGGTTTGACTCATTAAAAATGAGATCAAGCATCAGGGTAGAGCTAAGAAATGTTATCAGCCAGTTACCTTTCAAAGAGATTAAAATAACTGAAGCTTTTAAAAGTGCAAGTAAGAAGAAAAAATTAACATGGAAGTACTGTGTGACAGAGATCCAGACTTTGTTACAAAACTGCACCCAGCACCTTGCTGCTTGCTCCTAATAAAGACGGGAATGTGCGACATCGGTGGGCGGCGTGGAGAGGGAGATGCACTGAGAAAACCAGAAATAACTTAGCAACATGGAAGTGAAAAAATTGTGCCTAGTTATAGAAACCAAGTGATCGGTCTCCTGGGATTGTTAATTGTTCAGATCTAATGGAAAGAAGCTGCTCTAGTATTCATTCTGGGAATCGTATTGCGTAGAATCAGGGTTTGGGTTGGAAGCGACCTTGCAGATCATCTCATTCCAGCCCCTTGCCATGGGCAGGGACACCTTCCACTATCCCAGGTTGCTCCAAGCCCCACCCAGCCTGCCCCAGGGATGGGGCAGCCACAGCTCCTCTGGGCAACCTGTGCCAGGGCCTCACCATCCTCACAGGGAAAAATTTCCTCCCTATATCCAATCTAACCCTGCCCTCTGCCACTTTGAAGCCACTGCCCCTTGTCCTGTCACTGCATGCCGTTGTCAAAAGTCCCTCTCCAGATTTCTTGTAACCCCTTTAGGTTCTAGAAGGTGCTGGAAGGTCTCCCCGAAGCCTTCTGCAAGCTGAACATCCCCCAGCTGTCTCAGCCTGTCTCCACAGCAGAGGTGCTCCAGCCCTGATCACCTTTGTGGCCTCCTCTGGACTTGCTCCAGCAGGTCCAGATCCTCCTTATGTTGGGGCTGCAGAGGGGTCTGGTGCTGCTGCGTGGAAGCTGGAGCACAGTCCTGGGTGTTCAGGTCATATCTCTTACGCTGCAGCTGGAGCAGAGAAATCACTGAGCTGTTCAGTTTCCCAAACTAAAATGGAAAACTAAAGCTGGTTAAGTGGAGGATAACATCTGTACCTACTCCTTTGACCCTATTTCCTATCCCATAAGATTAAATTTTAAGTTGTGCATTTAAGGAAATAGTTATACCTACCCCACAGAGCAGAGGAGCAAATTTTCCCAAGGAGATCATCTGCATTCCCAGCCAGGACTTTTTCCTGACAGAGCCAGAAGGAAGAATGAGGAGAAAAAGATGATAAGGTCTACTCACTTTAGGACAAAAAGAGCTTTAACTAACTTAAATATTTTGTTCCCCACCCATGGAGATTAAGCAGGATCATATAGACAAATTCCCCAAAAGGAAATAAACAGATAATAAACCAGTAGACAATTTCCTTTTCTTTCTTTGCAAACCGCAGCAAGACAAATTGCTCAGAAGAGCCAGGAGCAGAGCTGTGGGAAGTTCCTCAGGGTGCCTGTGCATGCCCCTTTATGGAGGTGTCTCCTCTTTCAAGTAGCAGCTTTAGAGACGCAAACCAGAGAAATATTTTATTAAATACTGGAGGGGTCAGGAGGAAATTGATCTTAGAAAAGCTCAAGTTGCCCTGGATGCAGTCATTAAGGAAAACCTTGTATTAATTCCTGCTAGGAAGGGCATCATCCTGGCTATGTGCTGTAATGCCCAGCTAACGCCTCCACTGGAATCAGCTCTATGCCCTGCTAGCAGAACTGCTCTGGGACAGCAGAAACCCAGCAGGCAGGGTTTGAACCCTTGGCTGCTTGTTGCTGGCCCCCCTCCTTTTGAGGTGGCTCCTTGGTGGAAGCTGTTTTGATCAGTGGTGTGGGAGAAGAGGCTCTTTCTCCATGAGGATCGTGACACAGATTTCTATTTTAAACTGTGCGCACTCAAGTCGCTGTCTCATTGTCCTGCTTGTCTGTGCGCAGGAGCTCATGAAATTATTTGATCCTATTTGTGGCCATAAGGAACATCAGTTTACAGGGCTGGCTTCCACCATAGGAAATGGAGAAGAATTCAGGCTGGGTGGTGGGGAATGCACCAGGAGAGCATCTCTGTGGGCGGCTGCTGGAGCGAGGGAAGCAGCAGCAGCAGCGTCTTGTGCTGTCTGTGCCAGCTGCAGACACCTGAGCAGTATGGGGAGGTCTGCTATGGAGGGGAGGGTAACCCCCAGCTCTGATCAACTGAGTCCAGTGTCACATTCCTGCCTCAGGAGCATTACAACCTGCTTCCTGACTCTTCCCTGGAGTCAGCATGAGGCTTGAGCCAAACAGGCTTGGAGTCTCTTCAGCCTGTCAATGGATCTTGCCCTCGGGGCATTTGCAGCTTGCCCATCCTCTGGGCACAGAAGGTGCCCGGAGCAGCTGCGCTGCCAGTCTTTGTGTGTGGAAGCTGAGACACAGCCAGCTCCAGGAGGAACAATGCTGGAATGGGACAACTACCATGGAGTGTGTGATCCTATCTTGTTAGAGGTCAGACAGTGAAGAATAGATGAGAATTGATGTTGCTGATGCAAATCTGCTGGCTTTTCTCTTCCAGCAGCACTTTGCAAATGTTGATCTCAGATATACATACCCTCTGATGATCCAGGCTTTGTGGCATCTGTTTTCTTTGAATGTCACTGTCACATCCATTGCCAGCTATCTGGCTTCAGTGCTGCATTATCCTACTTGAAAAAACAGTGAATAAACAGGGTGCTGGTGTTAGAGGACAGCTAATGATTCAGTTTAATTACCAGGTATAGAGAAAAGCCCAGAGGCTACAGCTGAATTGCTGTTTTGCTTCTTTAGTGAGTAACAGACGTTCTTTGACACACCTAATTTTTATAACAATTGGAAGGAATGTCACCTGCCCTGTTAAGAGAGAAATTATCCTACCCTTGGCCAAAACATATTCCCTGTGTCTCTGGAACCTTCTGAGGAAGTGAAATTAAGAATTCCTCACTGAAGTAAGATTAGCAGCTGCTGCATCCAGAAATACCTCCCTCATTCTAAACCAATTAGCAAAGGATAATGACTGGTTTCTTTGCACTGGGAAACCATAAATAACATCACCTGTGATCTCTGCGTTTGAGAGTGTGAGATGCTGGAGTAAATTTTTATCTGAATAAAGTATTTGTCTTAATTCTTCCCCTCCACATCTTGTATTTCCAGGAACACCATGAAAAGAAACCAGAGTGCTGGTGCCAGTTTTGTCTTGGCTGGAGAAGCCAAGAAGAAGCTTTGGGCCAGTGAACATAACACTGAACATTTGGGTGGCTATTTAAAAATTATCATTGCAAAATAACACCTCAGTGTGTAGGTGAAGATCATGCTCAGGTGAAGAGATACTAAAAGGTGTGGGCTAAAACGTGAAGTCTCATAGAACAAGTTTCTGGAATGTTCTAAAACTTCGTGCAAATCCCATTAAATACACCGGTATGGATAAGTTCTGTTAAAATACCAAAGATTAAAAATGCAACCTCACAGCTCCAAGCAGTTACAGGGGCTGCTCCCACCATCCTATCACCCTCCTCTGTCCTTAGGTAATTGTCTTGAAATTTGGAACATTCTTGAAAACTTCCAGTAGTCACTTTTAAATCAAGGATGCTTCAAAGAGACACAATATCCTTTTTCTTACACTCTACTTGCAAAACACTCTCCCTCTGTGCTGTCCGCTCTCCAGGATCCACTGACAGCCCCACAGCACGAGTAGCCAGGGTCCTGTTACTGTCTGAGTCACCAGGACTTTCATGTCCTGCCATCTCTGTTTTGTGTAAAAAGTCTTCTCTGTAATGGCATGCCTTCTAAAAGAGCCAGTGGCAACAGATCTCCAGTGTCCTGATTTCAGATGTCGAGTCTCAAAACTATTTACAATCCAGGGCTGTTTGGTTCAAGCACATCTGTCAGAAAAACATCATCATGACACAGAGAATCTGTTTCCTCACTGGTAAAATATGTGCCTGGTTTCCAGTTTGAATTCATCTTTTGTTTCTTGTGTTTTTCACTGCTATACTCAGAATAATTTAATGTGATATTTTTCCTTGAAAATAATTTTATTTTATGAATAATTTACCTCATAATAATAAAAACTGATTTAAATCTTTACTAATAGGCACTATTGCAACTATTTCTTTTCTGCTGTTTGTTCTTGTACCCTTCCTATACGTCACAACATTTTTAAAAGAACTTTATAAAATGCATATTATTTTAGTATTTGCTGTGCTGTTTACACATTTTACAGGGCTTAAACTACTTAGTGCTTTTTGTTATTGCTCTGAAACTGTTTAACCCTGCTGTTCCCACAGTGTGATTCCTTATAATAGAGACATTTGAAATTTGCTGATGGTTCTGAAATAGCAAGAACTGCTGCTTTTCCATGTAGCAAATGCAGAATATGGATTGATGTTAAAATATTCCTGTGCGGTTCAAGATCTGTGATGCTTTTGAAGAGACAATGCAGCGTATTTCTGCATCAGATGAATTTTGTTCCCTAGGGTTTTTACTGCACCATTTAAAACAGAGTCCAAGCAGTGATAGAAGCATTTGGAGATGAGGGAAATCACATTGATTTCCGTTAATTTGGATTCCTCGTTTGTTGTAAGTAAAGTTACACTGTGTTTGACACATGTAAGGGAACCTCTCAGCATTTCCATCATTTCCTGTGGAGCCACTTTAACCAGCCTGTGGTTATGGTGCCCAGGGCAGTGTTTTGGCAGCTCGGTTGTGATTTCAGTTCACCAGCACTGGCCTTTCAAGGAAGAGTCACTTCTCAGACAGGAACAGGTTTTACAGATAGAATAAGAAGGGAAAAGAATTTTTTCAGCAGCTTTTTGGTGCAACCAAACTTTTTTCATTGATTTCTTAACAAGCTCAAATATCTTCCATATTGATTTTTTAAATTGGCTTTAGAGTTTGGGGAGGAGGGGGTGTTTCTGTTGGGGTGTTTTTTGGGTTTGGGGTTGGTTTTAGTTGTTTTAGGTGTTTTTTTATGTGTGTGTGTGTGTGTTTAGAAAAAAAGCATTTTGCCACTAGACACTTTCCATGTTTCTGCATTTTTCTGTTTCTATATTTTGGTTTACTCCATCCATTTCCCTCTACAAGCACAGTCATTCTTCTTGGAAAATTCAGTGCTTTCTCAGAGACGTGTTCTCTTTTAAATGGTCATTAAAATTAGTTTCAATGATGTGATACTCAGGAATGCTTTGTTCAAATAAAATCTCTTCTTTGCCTATTTTATTGTGAGACTGTGATTATGTTTAAAAGTTCAGGTCTGTTTCAAGATTTATTCCTGGTTTGGAAACAGTGTGGCCTTGCACAAGGATGGAAGATGCAACAGAATATGGGAAAAGGGGTTGTGAGTGGGGTTCTTAAGAGACATTATAAATCTAGAAATATATATTTGTGCGTGCGTATACAGATAAATATAACGTACCACATTTAAATATCTGTCACATGTGGCCTTGACAGTGCTGGGTTAACGGCTGGACTTGATCCTGGGGATCCTTTCCAACATAAATGGTTCCATGACTTTCACAGGTGACCCCTAAGGTTTTGGATCTGGCACATCCACCCCATTGCCACAGGCTGCTGCTACAAAGCCTGTAAGCTCAAATCCTACAGTTTAAAACCAAAATAAAAGAAAATCTCTCGCTGACAGTGAAAACGATTTGTAGCTGATGCTGAAAACACCGAGCAGGATTTCCAAGGCGGGGCTTTTCCCAAGGAGCAGCGGTCTCAGCCCCAGCCTTTCCTGGCTGGACGGGCTGCAGGTGTTCCTGCATTGCCACCTGCTGGGGGCTGCGCCCAGGGCCGCCCCCGACCCCGCGGCCCCGGCAGGGACACGGGGACACCGGGGCTGCTCCCCGCACCTCGCAGCCCCTCCTGCAGGAGCCCCGTCTCCAGTGGTCCCCCCGCGTGTGGCTTTACACCGGCAGAAACGCCCCGGACCGCTCCCGGAGGGGGAAATAAATAGAGTTTATGGTGTGTGCAAGTCACTAGGCACACTTGTGGTGAAGGGTGACGAAGTTCAGAGCCTTATAATGTTACTTTTTACTCTTATCTGCAAATAAACTCATCTTAAAAGTACTTTATGCTTCTGTATAAATTTCATTTTTATTCTCATTTGAAAATGTACTTATCTGAAAAGTACATTTCTCATAGCTCTGTGAGCTTAATTAACATTGAAGTTAGTTTTTTTCCCCTAAAACAGACATACCTTTAGGGTTTTTGGGGGGTTTTGGTTGTTTTTGTTTGTTTGGGTATTTTTTTTTTCATTAAATAAATAAAACATTTTCTAAATAGATTTAGAACTTTTCCCCTCAGCAATCAGGAGGCTGTGTCTCTCAGAGGCTGTGCCTCTCGTGGCCATGCAGGAATGTGGTGACAAAGGCAATGACAGAGTATTTGCTGTGATTTCAGCTGAGTGGAGCCTGTCACAGTCACCCAGCTCAGACCAGTGCTGGCAGTGCAGTTTGCTCTGCTATCCCTATAAATATAGCTTGTCCACCTGAAACTACTGACTGCCAGTTTTGTTTACATTTCCAAAAAATGACCCCCATACTTCTCTGGAATTCAGGTTCCATGACCTGGAGCAGAACTGGATGTCAAGGATATCAAGAGAATTTTGTGTATAGTTTACCGAGGAATGTTCACCACAAATACTGCTTATTCAGTATTTGATATAATTTTACCACTATAACTTGTGCAAAAAGTAGGAATGATTCATTTAAGAGGCCTTTAAGCACTCAGGTGAGACAAGCTGAAACACAGAATAGGGGTGGCTGCATGAGTAACACCGCTGAGGTCACCCTGTTGGAGGTGCTGCTGCTCAAGAGATGGGACCATTTGTGTTTACTGTACCTACCATTCTTATTCCAAGCTGTACTGAGGTTCAATTGCCTAAAAAATTGTGAAACATTTAGGAATCTTAGTAGTGTAAAATATAAAATATAAAATATAAAATATAAAATATAAAATATAAAATATAAAATAATGTTGGTCAGTGGAACTGTCGTGATGTGCTTGCTACAGAAACTGACGGCATGCAAAAGGGTCCAAATACATGAAACACAAATAAAAATTTTCCCATTTTACCCCAACTTAGAAATTGAGCCCTGGAAGTGCAACACATCTCCTTAAAAGCATAGCTACAGACACTTTACAAGACTTGCTGCTTCCTTCTTTTTAAGACACCTTCTCCTTCCTTTTAGTTATACTTCAGTATTTCCTTCTCTCTCAAACTGTGGTCTTTGCACTCTATTTTTGTCCCAACTACCTCGTAATCTCTTCAAGCCAGGGGCTTTCCTCCCGCCTGCAAAAGCCAACCTGTATAAATAATCTCTTTGTGGAGACAGGGCATTCTTTTATCATAACAGTAAAAGAAATTCCCTGGAAAAGCTCGTTTTGATCCATGAGGCTTTCATGCTCCCTGCAAATAAAAGATGGTGGGAATGCCAAACAGGGCTGAGAGCAGGCTCGTTTGGGCACTGTCCCAGGGCTGAGGGCATGCAGTGGATTTAGATGGATGGCTGAGGACTCGCTCCTGTGAGCAATTGCAGTGTCCCAGCGGGTCCCAGCTGCCTGGAGCCTGAACAGGACAGAGGAATCTGCAGTGGGAAGCCCCAGAGCAGACAGTGCTCGTGCAGGGGTGTGCGAAGGCTGTGAGACACACACAGACCCAGCACCCATCCGTGTCTGAAACGGCGACAGCAGCTCCTCATCGGGAATGGACTTCACTCCCACTTCACTGCACGCAGCACCGCAGCTTTTAGCAGCTTCAGAGCAGTTCTCTCCTCTCCACATCCTTGGGAAAAAAAAGAAAAGAGGAATTAATTTGGGTAACTGAGCCACAGCTGCATGCAGTCTCTCATTTGGAGAAAACAGCTTGAGCAACCACAGTTCTAGTACAGCCTGTGGCTTTCCAGGGATGGGACAGCTCAGGCATCCATCAGGCAGAAGGAGCTTCAAAACAGCACCATCAGTGAGTCAGTGTGACACCCAAAGCAGCCTCTTCAGGTTGTTTAAGAAATTTCTGCTAACATCATATATTTGAAAGCAGTATTTACACACGCAGGGAAGTGTCATTCCTGTGTCTGTATGATTTTGCATCAGAGGGTCTTCATGCAGAATTTGGGCTGGATTTCCTCTTTTGGCAGCCTTGGGGGTCTTCTTTGCCTCTGCAGCCTCCTTTTCTACATGGTAACAACCTTCAAGCTCCTCCTTTTCTGCACCACCTGATCTAAGTCCTGCCTTAAAGGTTGGTATCCCCCTGACCCCCAAAGACAGCCCTGTGCAGTGCAGTGGGGTGTGCCTTGGTCTTCTTTGGGTGCATTCATGTAGAAGTGTTAACTCCTGATGTGGATACATATTGTCTAACACAGAAAAATGCTCGTTAAGCTCCTGTTTGAGTCTGCACAGATATTCCAGTAAAGAAAAAAACAATTTACCCTCACTGATACTAATCAAGTGTGTCCACATTGGTGTGCACTTTCAGGAATTGTTGTAGGATCATTTTTAAAAATTATTCTAGACATGAATACAAGCTATGTGTAGGAAGGTGCTCCTTGATTTGTGGTGGTTCTCCTACAGCTATTGTTGCTCCATCCAACTCACAAGTGGATATTTAATTAGCGATCTAGGCCACACAGAGCAGGTTCATTCATCTCCTCCTACGACAGAAGTATAAAATGTTACAGTGGGCTGAAGTGTTGTCACAGTCACTATTTCACATAATTAGAGGAGGTCACCAAGTACCTTTGGCCTTGCATTATTGATGGTTTAATGAATAGGCCGTTTCCCCTTTGAGAACATCTGTTTAAATATAGTCTTTACCCCTCACAAGGTAGTTCAGAGCTTTGAAATATCTGTAACCCTTTTGCTCGACTCAAACTGGTGGTTCAGCATCTATTCAGCTCACATAAAAGGTAATTTTCTTTACAACCCAATTGGCACAAACTCTGTGACAATTTAATATCAGTGTTTATCATGTTTCTGTATCTTCAGACCTGAAACCAAAGTTGTTTTAACTCCAAATTATTTGTAGGGAAGCTTTTCTTTGCCTAAGTTCCATTTTGGCAGGAAAAGAAATCCTCCTTTTTAATTTCATGTCATTAAGCTGAATACAGCTATCTTAAGAGTTCAAGGGGGTTTCTTCTTGACTGACATTCTCCTTTATTGCAAAGCTGGAAAACAACCCTTGGCAAAGAATCATCTAGTAAAATGGTGGAACTGTCTCCTACTGAGATGTTTCTTTTATAAAAACACTAAACCAGATAATTTAGTATTGCACAAAGTCTGAAATAATCCTTCCTAGAGCCATCAGTTTGACCTTTTAAATCTGTGATGGAACAAATGGTTCTTCGTTAACGTAAGAACACCCAGACCCAAATCACTGTCAGAGGACAAAATCCTGGAGTTTTTCTTTGCCTATGCGTTTGGCCAAAGGTACTGGACCAACTGAAGATGACCTCTGGGTGGACCAGCTGGTCCTGTCTGGAGATACTTTCCTGTAGGAGAACATTCCCATTGCAAATGCCTCCTGCCAACGATGATAGTGTTGGGAATGCTGGAGAGCTGGTGGACAGGACAGTGTTTCTGGAAGAGTCTGTACTCCTGCAAGGTGTCACTCACCCTGGAGCGCTCACAAAGTGTCACCACATTGCTCTTGCTGATGTCTCAGTACAGGTGTAAGAAATGCAACTCCTTGATTCAACAACCCACATAACATGAAGCTGCAGACACAGGCTTTGCTGAAACCAGGTGTAAACAAAAATAACATTGAACTCTGAGGCTCTGGAGGGGTATCAGGTGGTGTTCAGCTCTGCCTCTGCACTCCACTGTGTCCTGTGGTCCCCTCCATGGAACAGCCCAGACCAGCAGGGGACAATCAGTGCAGGTGCAGAGGTTTGTGACTTTCGCAGCTGAATGAATTCTTCAGCCTTCTGGCTCTCTTCAGCCTTTTATCAGGCTGGTCCAGATGAAGAGAGTATGGAAATGATCGAGTGGTGGATATTTGCCACATTCATTAAAAAGTGGAAGGGAAAAGGAGATGCAGCAACTTAAGCCAACACAATTTTATGTAATTGTCTTTGATTTTAATAAATAAATAAATAGCCTGGCTCTCAGTGGGATTTGCCTAAGGGACTATCATGAATGAGTTACACAACTCAGCATTCATTCATTCATTCATCAACTGATTTTTTGCAAAACCATATGGCTCCTTGCAGGGATTTCTTTAAACATTATGCAAGAGTATGAAATCAGTGCCTTTGTAGATGGTAAGTCTGTTGCTTGAGGCTCATTTTGAAATTCCGTTTCCAGATAGCACAGCAATGCTCCTTTTGCAAGTCATACCCTAACAGAAAGTAGTTGTTTAGGCACTTTCAATCAAATGAAGAAATAGAAAAATTATAAACAGTGAAAGAGTAAACTATCTAAACTTTAAAGATGAGCTGTGCCACTCTGCGTGACTTTCACATGGAGATGCACTGTACTTGATGGAGGGCGATGGGGAAAGGAGAACCATTATTAAAAAGTGGGATGTCATTGGTTTCATGCATTGAGTCAGAAATAACAGAGCCACTGCAAAATGTATGTATTCATTTACTGCAGTAAATCTGGTTGCTGACGTGAGTCCATTTCTAGTGCAAAGTGTTCAATGCCATCCTTCCCGATCACAGGAGCCAGCGGACACAGCTGCAACACCAATCCCCATAAATCGCTTCCAACGCGTGCCTTAACTGCGGTTTAATGGAAGTACCCGACAACATCTTCAAATGCGAACAGATATTTTAGATGTCTTCCTTCTTTAGGGTGTTCAAAGCGGGCACCTGCAAGGCCGTGTTTACTCCCAGTGGTCAAGCAGCACTTTCAGAGTTGGGGGTCCGCAGAGCACTCGTAACTGAGCACCCAGAACTGCAAGCGGTCAGGTTCTGCCCGCGGTGACTGCAGGGCAGTCTCACAGCGTCCCACAGCCGCGCCGGCCCTGCGGGGGCAGCGCACAGGGACACTCCCGTGGCGGTGCGGCAGCGCCCAGTGCTGGGCCCCTCACCACAAGGAGGCCCCTGAGGCGCTGGGGCCTGTCCAGAGAAGGGAGCGGAGCTGGGGAAGGATCTGGAGCACAAGTGCTGTGAGGAGCAGCTGAGGGAGCTGGGGGCGCTCAGCCTGGAGGAGGCTCAGGGGGGACCTTGTGGCTCTCTACAACTCCCTGACAGGAGGNAGGTTGGACTCGATGATCTCGGAGGTGTAACTGACTCTGTGATAAGCAGGGGCGCTGTGTGCCGGCTGCTCGCCCCTCCGGGCGGCCTCAGCCCTGCGGACAACAAAGCGTTAAACATCCCTCACACCAAACCGGGGCGCGGCTCCTTTAAGGCTTCCCCCGTCCTTCCCCAGCCGCGCTTCCGGGTGCCGCACGTCACGTGGGCGGTGCCGTGCGGAAGCGGCCGGGGGTGG
>VZTF01009189.1:1736872-1796085 GCA_013397755.1 Cnemophilus loriae | reverse complement strand
GCGTGCCCGAGCTGGTGGAGGAGCTCCCCACCTCGGGGGAGCCGCGGCTGGAGCCCGGCAGGATGAAGGAGCTGAAGAAGATCTGCAAGTACGGCCGGAGGAAGGGACAGAGCCGGGCCCCGCTGGTTGTCCCCGGGCCGGCAGCCCCGGGCGGAGCCGCCTCGAGCGCTGTTCCAGGGGCCTGCTGTGGGGACTGGGTGCTGCCAGCACAGAAGCTGCTCACTTAAAATTTAAAATAAATTACGCTCCCCACCTTACGTTTTTACATGCTGAGCCTCTTTTTAAATAGCTCTCCCTCCTTTCTTTTCTTTTTCTCCGTGCTCAGGTCGTCGGAGGAGCACATCAGCCACGCCTACCACCTGCTGGTGACGCGGCTCCAGGAGGAGCACGCCGAGATGCGCTTCTCCGCCTTCCAGGTCGTGCAGGAGCTGTTCGCCAGGTCCCACCAGTTCAGGACGCTGCTCATCTCCAACTTCCAGGAGTTCCTGGAGCTCACGGTGGGGATAGACCACGAGCAGCCGCTTCCCCCGCCTAAGGAGGTGGCGCAGAAGCTGAGGAAAGCAGCCATCAAGGCAGTGCAAGACTGGCACGAGAAGTATGGGGAGGCCTACAAGCAGCTGTCCCTGGGTTACCACTTCCTAAAGAGGAACAAGAAGGTACTCTGCACTTTTACTCCACTGTGTGGTCTTAGGTGATGATCACCAGGAGACGTTCAAAGCAAGGAAACCAATAAATGTGGAAAAAAAGCTGCAGGAAACGACATTGCCTGTAGGAGACCTCCTGTTGAGCATGGTCTTTGGAACACAAACCCCAGGCTTTTTGTTCATCTTGCAGTACTGTAGGTTTTAGAAACTCCTGTCTTGTACTCAGGGCTGGGCTCTGCCTTTTTCCGGGTGCAAGTACCGCTCACCAGCTGGCTTTCACCCACGGATTCCTGACTGGAGCCTCAAGCTTTAGCCCTTCTGGGAAGGGCAGTAATGGTCATGCCTTAAACTGAGGATAAACAGCTATTAAATCTTTCTATGCCAGTTTAAACTAGCCTGATTTCTGTACTGGGGCTGCCCGGTTCTAGCTCCCCTTTGCTGTACAACTTTACAAGTGTAGGTGCCTAACACCTTCAGCTGTAGTGTTAGTGTGCCAGAAAAGAGGTTTTATGAGAGAGAAACTTCATGTATGTAGACCTTAGCTTTTAGATGTCACTTCAGGTTACTGCGTTTGGAACATTCTGCTGCTGTAGTCTGTCTTCTGAGGTGCAGCAGTGAAATTTGGAACACTATTCTAGCATTCACACTACCTACAACGGTAATAACAGGCTTTCAGTAAACATACTGATTTTGTTTCTCTTCAGAAAGACAGATTCAGCATTCCTAACTGTAGATAAAAAAACCTTTGTGATACATGACGTATTTCTGTTGTTCTGGTTCCGTAGCGAGCTCTTGGTGTTCCCTACTGAACTGTGCTATGCTGGTTTTTTATATAGATTTTGGCATCTGCTCACAAAAGATGATTGTCTTTGAATTATCCTTTTTCATCTTTTCTAAGAAAGGAAAAAAACTAAATGACAGTGATGAGAACTGCAAGACTGAGACAAGGGGGCTTTAACACATAACACAGTTTCACCCAGTTGAACACAAGTGTGCAGCAGCTCTGCTGAAGTTTGGCAGGTCCATCTGTGCTCCTGTGGCCAGTGGCTGCTCCCCAGTGACAACTGGGGGATCCCTCTCCATGTTTTGATACAAGCTGTGCTATTTTCTAGAGCAGCTGGATTTGAGCTCCTCTACAAACATTGATACCAATAGAAGCAATGTAAGGTAGTTTGGTAACTCTTGTACTTAAAGACTTGATCTGAGCCAGCTGGCCTTTTGCCACCTTAATACCTGAAGTGTGAGAAGCAACCAAAAGTTTTGAGGAGGCATTTGCTACTTTTTTGTAGTAAAATACATCAGCTGTTGAGTTTTACAGGTTTGGTACAGTAGTACTTGGCAACTT
This sequence comes from Cnemophilus loriae, assembly GCA_013397755.1. NCBI lineage: Eukaryota > Metazoa > Chordata > Aves > Passeriformes > Corvidae > Cnemophilus > Cnemophilus loriae. The sequence continues at coordinate 1,794,096 of VZTF01009189.1, read as the reverse complement.
GGCAACTTGGTGGAGTGTTAGCTCTGTGTGTGGTCTGTGGTTGGGTTTTGGCTGGGTTTTTGTTAATGATCTCCAAAATCACTTTATAAACAGTCAACAGATGACAGCTGCTGCCCTTTTAGGGTGCAAAGCTAGAGAGCTTGCCACTCTTTTAATGTTAGTAGATCAGTAGTAGTAGGTACCCAGCAGATGCCTCTATAAATGTTTGACTTTAAGAGCAAATAATGCTTCAGTATACATGAAAGTAATTGTTTTCAAACTCCTATCTCAGAAGTTTAAAAGAAGAAGAAAGAGGAAGAATATTTAACATATTTCCAAATGTTTGCGTGTTTGGGCACATGACTCATATTGTAGTATCTTTGCATCTGAGGAGTGCATGGATGGAATTAGGGAACAGGATTTCAAACAGATCCACGCAGAGTATAATACTGCTGTATTCTAATATTTTCACAGAAGTTGCAGTGGTTGTCTCAGCCTGCTGCTTGACATCCTTTCAGTTGAGAGCGGTTTTTTGCTCCTCATACATTTAGTTCCATAATTGCAGACCATCAGTAGAAGGCTTCATGGTGCTTTTGGTACAGAGAATGGGAAAGAATGGGCAGATGACTCCACTGTAGGTGCTCTGGCATGAGGCAGAGTTGTGCTTTAGGAAGCTGTAGCTGTGTCTGGTTTTCTGTACAGTCCAGTCTGACTGCAAACAGTAGTTCTAGTTCCTGGGTTCTGTATCTTTGTTCTGCTTTTGTGAGCAGTATCATTCTTTGGGTGGATCTGTTTCTCCCAGTTCTGTGTGGGGAGCTGTGCAAACCTGTAGAAAAATCAGGTCCTAAAAACCGAAAAAGCTCACTCTGGTGAGCCACATGGTGCTGTAGGTTGTGAAACCAGTTCTTTTCCCTACCACCCTCCTGCCTACCCAGGCCCTACTAAAAAAAATCCAGCTTGGTGAGTGTGCCTATTTCCTAAACTGATGGAGACTCTTCATGCCAGTTTCTCTGACAACTGTTAGATAAAAAACACTTGTGTGACACCAGGACTTTGTTGTGGGTTGCTGGTGTCTGGGAGCCACTACTGGATGTTGACATGCTTGATCATCTAGCAGTGGCAAGAACGACAAACCTTCAGTGGGTGCTTGTACTGGAGACATTGCACCAGAGGATCTGTGGGCTTCAGCATCAGCAAAGTGCAGGCTTGCTCAGCACTCAGCGTTGTCTGTCTGGCAGTTCATAAAAGTTATGTGGTAGCTATCAAAGGAAATTCTGTGTTTTGCAAAAAGGTTTCCTTACACATTAACACAATCAAGACTCCCTTCTTTAAAACAGGAGTGAAATTTTTTTGCATTTTCAATCCCTTCTAAGACCAAACCAAAAAAACCACCCAAAATATTGCTAATATTTTAAGTAACAGCATATTGAGTTCTTCAGCTTTATGTTTATAATTCAGCCATAAGGAAGTGAGACTGGATGTTAACTTTTCCCTCAGTACTGATATTCAACAAATGTAGTTGTAAAATCACAAATTTGGTCTTTCTTAATGAATTTGAAGGTCTTCTCTTCTACTTTCCTTTCTTACAAAGTTCTTTTGTAAGCGATATATGTTATATATATATATATATATATATATATATATATATATACTAGTTGTTATAGTGCTTATAAATTTTCCTAAATTTCCTGGTGGACCTGGTGTGATGTTTTCACATAATCTTAGTATCTACCCTGCTTAGTCTCTTCAGGCTCATTCTCCCTAACTCCTTGTCTCCAGTGCTGTGACAGAAGTCTTCCAAAGCCCAGTTTGTTCCTGCACTCTGGATGTGAAAATCTGAGGGGTTTGTTTTTCTACCTTATGATTTCCGCCATTGATTCCCAGCAGTCCTTTATTAGTAGGAGTAAAAACTCTGTTCACAATTGCTGTAGTTATTGATTCAAGGAGGAGAAGAGATAAAAGGAAATGCTGCTGAGCTGCTGGCTGATCGCTGATGTTACAGGATTTTTCACCACAGATAAGGATCTTAGGAAATGGATTTTCTATATATTTCTTACGAGGAATGTTACACTTTTTTCTTAATTTCCTCCTTAGGTGGATTTTCAAGATGTGCATGCCAGAACTGTGGCTGAAAGGAGGAGGGAAGAGGAGAAGCAAAAACGACTGGAAAACATTTACAAAGAAAAAGTCAAAAGAACTGAAAAAGAAATGGAAGGTTGGTTGCTTAGGTTCTTTTAGTGCATTTTTGGTTTGGTTTTTTGTTTGTTTTTAAAGCAACCTTTTTTAAGGTTATATAAAATAAATTCTGAGACAACAGCTATCCAGATAATAGCTGACCACAGAAAGCAGGAATACTGCATTTGTTAGAGCCTGACCTTCCCCCTCTCTCACATAAAGAATGTCAGGGGAAAGAAGTGACTGTCCTGTGAGTTCAGTAGGAAGAGAGGAAAAAGAAATAAAATGTTATGAAGTAAAGGTCTGGTCTCTAATTCAGTAAAGTATGAATGCATAACCCCTAACAAGCATATCACAAGACTTTTTGGAGCTAGTGACTTAATTTCTGTGTCATTGACAAGGCACAGACTTCAGAATGCCTTGTCGGCTGATGGCATTACTTACATTAAATGTACAGTCACTGTGTTCCAGAAATGGAGGCAATGGTCCGCACAGGAATCCTGCATGCAGCGTAGGATAACTGTGAAGTGTCATAGTGCAGCTAGAAAATGTAACTGGGGCCTGAGCCTCTGAGTGATATGTGCACAGCAGACACATTTCTGTCACCCCAAAGACAACAGAGGTAGTAAGTATATTATGCTGCAGTTATAAAGTGTTATTTAATTTAACTACTTTGGTATATATAATGCATTCAATTGTGTCTGCATTTATTCTGCATGCTGGAAATGTTTTCATGCATGAGAGTGGAATTTTAAAGAGATTTAACTTTCTTAAAGTGATTTGTATCAGTAGCATCTCTTTGAGCAATAATGTGTTCATGGCTATTCCTACTCACAGCTATAAAATTCAAGGCTGTAAAATGAATACCCACCAACATCACTAAGAATGTCTCATTGAACCTTGTTTTCCTTCAAATTCTATGAAGTACTTGAGTCATCTTTGCATACTGAAATTTTGGAGAGGATAAGGCAAGGAGGAGCCCTGATTCTACATGCCTAGTTCAGGAAATTCTAGATTTCCTGCTTAGGTATTGTCACTTTTATAAGGACAATTTCTGCAGAAGAGGAAGATCTGTGTGGCTCAGTTGTCACTGGATAAATGGATTCCCCCTTTGCCAGTCATATTTATTTTGTACCTCTGTGTCTGCTCTGGAGACATTAATACTTTACAGTATCTAACAATTTTATAAATCCATTGTGTCTTGATAGAAATGTCCCAAGAGATTGCTGATACACTGACAGAGATGGAGAGCTGTTTCCAGCTTCTGATGCCAGATCCTTTCAATTTTGGGGTGAACAATATGGAACCGGAACTCAGCAAACAAACGTCTGCTCATGAGGCCGGACCTGCATCCTCCTTGTCCTCCCAGGGGGAAGTTCACCCATCCTATTTGGGGTGCATGGATGATGAACAGCCATGCTGCAGCAAAGACATTCTGCCTGTTTCTCAGTGTGTTCAAACTGATGGAAACAAAGAGGTAGATGAGAAACAGGAGAAGCCTGAGCAAAAGGAGTTGGATGGAGGCACATGCTCGGACGTTCAATCCAGTGGCTCCGCTCTCGATGACGATGATTACCAGACTTTTGTTAGGAACCATGGGCTTATTTCACATAAATATGCTCTAGACCTTGAAATTTCCACAGGTACCTGGAAAAACTTTCGACATATAGCTGGAGGCAGCCTTTCTCTGAAGGGCTTTGTGCTTGTGGTTTCGGTTTTGTTTCTGTAACTTAAATGCTGGGGTTGCTGGACACCATTTTGCTTTGGGATTCCTGAACACCACTTTGATTTTTTTAAAATTTATTTTTTATTTTTCTTTTTCTGGTTCCTCTAGTAACTGTGTTTAGTTTTGGGTGTCTTTGTGTATGATTAGCAGATTTCATTAATTACCTTCTAAGACTGAACTTTCATATTAGTTGTTGCAAGCCCATCACAGCACTTCGTAGTATCTATAATAAGATGAATCTTTTATGTTGAAAAAAACCCTTTTTATCATATATAATTTTCTTTCTCTTACTCTTCACTACTCACGTCTTTCTGTCTATAGCTGAGGAATAAGCTGCTAGTTTAAAAATCTTATAATTGAGTGTTTCTGAAACTTTTTCCTTGCGACTGACAGCTTGCAAGAAGCAGTAAGTAGTTTTGCTAGGAAGTGATTACACCTTTTTTTGTATAAGTTTGCTAGTGTGAATTACCTGTAGAAAAATCAGGATGGTTTGTGCTTTGGGAATCTCTTACAATTCCTGTCCTAAGGGAATTTCATGTGCAGACAGTAAGGGGGATATCTGCTTCTCTGATTGCTGACAACAGTGGGTGAAAAGTATCATTTTTACTTGGATAATGGCATACTTGGCTTCCCTGGCAGTCAGGTCCCTGTTACCACCTGGGTTGGGATTATTTTGTACTGAGTATGGTATTGGAGAAACTCATACAACGAGGCCCAATGCATTTGAACTTGGAACAAGGTGTAATGTAAATAGTACGACTGAACGTGTCTGTGGCTTATTTGGTGATTTCTTAGTACTGATGGCTAAACAACTCTTTCTGGCATGCTGGACTGAACACTTCTCATCTTTTCCTCAGATTTTTTGAGTGTGATAGTAGTAGAATAATTAATACTGAACAGAGAAGCATTTTGATGTTTGTAGCTTTCCCTGAAGTGAGCAAATCTCTTAGAAAGATTAATTTGTCTTCTTTAGCTCTTGTGGTGAAGATACTATAAACATCATGCACTAAGACTTTTCCCCTCTTTTGAGTAGATATAAAAGTGCAAGAAAGTGAAGATAATACTGCCATCATAAACAGTGTCATGGATGCTCACAAACTTCTCAGAAATAAGTTCTGGCCTTCTGTGCAGTCCTGGATTCAGGTGCGATAAAGAGATAATTTTTTTTCTTCATATTTTAATAAAAAGATGATGAAAAATGAAGGTTGAAGAAACAGGAGCAACTAGAAAAAAAGTTTGATTTCATAGGGGTGGGCAAAAGGAGATATGTATGTAAGTCATTTGATAGGTCTCAGCCTTGGGTGTGGTACCTATAGACAATACTTTGGGGTTTTTTTTAACATATGTTAAATTGGTTTTTACAAAGTCATAAAGTAAAACACTGCTTATTTTAGTTAGACATCTCTCTATGAGATTAGCAGTATGTCGTGGAGCCTCCTGCCTGGAATTTGGCCTATAGAAGGACACTCTCAGAAGATGTTTCTAATAGCTGTTCATTCTTTGGCTTCACTAACTGGTATTAGTTCTTATATTCTAGATAGGAAAAGAATCAGTTTCACTAATTGTCACTTGTAAAACAAAGTAATTTGTGATATTGTTGTTTCATTAATTATGAGGGAAAACTGGAAATTTTTTTTTTGGCTCAGACTTCTAGAAGAGAATAAGAATGTTGTTTTCTTGGTTTGCAGCTATTTACCAGAGCAGGAATCAATGATGATCGGCTAAGGTGTGCCATTGAACTCAAGAATAAATTGGAGACTGCTATGAAGAAATACAAGGAAATAAACATTTCCTTTAAAGCAAGAAAAAGAAAAGTGGTGAGTTTCTAAAAATTCTGTTTTACTAGAGAGGACTATTAGTAAAGCTTTGCTTGTATACAGAAAAATGCTCTTTCTCTTAAGCCTTTTCTGGGAAACTTTTCAACACAAGTTTTATTGTAAACTACACTAATTCAGCTGGTTGTAGCTTTCCTCAAGGAGCAATAAAAACCTGTATAATATTCCAGGGGCCTGGTTATTAGACCAAAACCATTTAAAGCATCCTTGTTGTTGTTTAGGATAGAGAAGTGGTTAAATGCAAATTTTATTTACTCTTAGTTGCTTCATGTGTAACACTGCTAAATCCTCAGCTTCTTTTGTGCATATTTCTCAGTAGACACTGTACTGCTCATGTTCTTTCACAACTTCCCAAACTATCTGAGTCTCTCAGTCCAGGAAAGTAGTTTCTCTGCTTTGTAGCATTTACTCTGTACTAAGCATGTAATGTGATTATGGTTATCATAGGAGAATTTAAAGCATCAAACTATTTCCCAGATATTAACTACCTATGACAGTTGTTGTGAAATAGGTAGAATTTGTGAATAAACAGAGGCTGAAAGATCAAATACGTTATTCACATCCAAAAAGGAGTCTATGGCCTGTTTCCATAGATAAAAAGCAGAGCTGCATTGTACTCATTTCTGTTGGCTGTGATGAAATGAAATAACTGTATAGCTTGACCTGAAAATAAGTGGTTTGGGTGAGGGTCCAGACTAGAGTCTGGTTTGGATTTACTGGATTGCAAGAATTTGATCTGGACATTACACCTTGAGCTAAATTGTGTAGCCTCATTTAGCCGTGACTGAGTGTTGTAGACTTTTTGCTTTCATTGTACAAATGAAGCTAAATCAAGATTAATCTGATTCATCATCTTAACACCTGCTGATGTGCCACACCAGTCAAAAATGCCAACTCTGAATGAAAAGTACTGAAAGACTGTCTTGTCAGAGGCTTTTGTCTCCAGTGAAATATGTGTGCTACCTTTATGCAACCAGCTATGAAGGAATCCAGACATCTGCTGTCATTCCTGCCATTTGCTTGACAGGACTTCATTTGCTGCACCTCTGCATGGAATATTGGTTGCTATATTTCTTGCAAGATATAAAAGGCATTTCAGGCTGTGATTTTCGTGTGTGTGTGTGTGTGTGTGTGTGTTTAGAGTGGTATTGTTACCACTTACGAGAGTGACCAATGCTATCTATATGTTTATATAGCATGTTTAGAACTAATACCTATATTAATTTGAAAGCTAATAAATTCCATTGCTAAAAAGGCAAAAAAAAGGAAATAGATAGTGCTCACAATACTTTCAAAATGAAGCAATGCAGACTGAGTTAACTTAAGCATTGAAACCAGTATATAAATATTCCTAGGGTTTCTCTCCAGTGGAAAAAAACCAAATTTAGCGTTAGTGCTGAGTTATTTTAAATTTATAACCTGAACATAGAGAGCTTTGTACTGCAGAAGGAAACTGCATAAATTATATTTTATTCATGTGTCAGATGACTTTATTGAAACGTAAAAACGTGGCAAATTGAGAGTCTGGTAGAACAAAATAAACAGAATCTCTTAGACCATGGTTATTAAATCCCCATCTGTCAAATATTTACATGTCAGGATGTGAAACACTGCACACATCTCCTCTTTAATTGAGCATTGCTGTGTTAGGTGTTATGGCTTTGTCTGGGTGTCCTCATGTCCTTGGAGCTGTAGCTCTTGCTGTGCCGAAGTTTTGCTGTCTTCTGTATCTCTGAAGCCAAGAGAAGTAGTGACAGCCTGTCTGTCCTTCAAAGCCCTGGCTCCCAGCCACCCTGTCCCGACAAAGCTTTACAGATGGGATTTGCTGGCACATGGCAGCAGCGAGTGCTGGACCTGCTCACATGTGGAGAGGAGCACACCTGGAAATGAGGGGGAGCGTTGAGTGAGCAGAGAGGGAGAATGTGAATCAAGTGGCTGAGTGCAGAGGGTCCCATGTAAGTTGGTTTGTAGCTGGTCTGTGCCATCCCTGTGTTTGGATAGGATGGCAGTTCAGGTGATGCACTCTGAGGTAGCTATATCCTTCACTGGAGAATGTAAAGGTGAATCGTTTGTGTACTTGCTCATTTCAGTTGTCATTACGATCCTGCACCACAGCAAACCATTCTTTCGGAGAGAGAGTGTTTTTATTTAATTAGCAAATATAAAACAAAATGATAAGGACTTGGCAGCTTGGCTGGGGACTTGGGATTGCCCGTTCTTCTGGGACTTTCTGCATTTTCTTCGTGCTCAATCTCCATGCTTCTGTGGTTGCTGATTTCGCCCCTTTTTGTCTGTTCTATTCTGTGCTTTGTTCCAGTTCTGTCAGAGGGAGAGGGAGCAGAGGGAGTAAAGGCTTTACCCATCCTCAAATTGAGATCAAGAAAGTTGATAAAGGGAAGGGTTTAGTGAGACACAGTGAAACTGGAGATTTATTACTGTGAACTCTACTATAACTCTCAATCCCACAGAGATTTAAATTGCCACTTTAAAGAGGAAAGGTCCTGCGGTGCCTTGCCATTGCCATGTGTCATTGCTACTCTTTTTTAGCTGAACAGTTACACATGGATGTGGCTGAAATGCAAATACTTGTATACAGCTGGAGTAATTCTTGATACTGCAGTTTAATATGAATATTCCAGCAGTGTAGCTGCAGGTAAATTACACTGAGAGCAAGAAATTGGTGGTTACCTGGCCCGATTCCACAAAAGAAATATCTGCTTGGTTCACAAGGTGTCTGCTTTTGGCAATCCTTATTATTAAATCCATCCTTTCCATTGTTTCTTTTTTCATTTTCCATATCACAGAGCACAACCCTTCAGGGCAGGAGCCTTTGGCAATCAGAGCCTGTTACACATTTAACACAAGTTACTTTCTCTGAAGTTTTTTTTTACCTTTACTGAAAAATGGAGAAGTCACCCTGCTTTGCAACCCAGCGGAAAACTTTCTGTAGGTTTAGGGAACTTCCCTTGTACAAAGTCACTTGAAGGAAAGCACTGAACTTTTTACAGTGAGACACTTTGACTTGAAATGGTTTATAGTGACATGAGCTATAACTACTTCTTTCTTTTCTTCTCTGTGAGAGTGAAGAACACAAATTGTCAGAGAGCCTTAATTACAAGGAGGGCCATCATTTCTATGTGACACTTACACCCTGCCAGCACAAGTAGCCTGTGCTTTATGCTTGCCTCTCAGGAGCTGTGGGAGGGGAGGGAAAAGGAAAACAAAGGTTATCCTTTGACTGTCTAGAAACAAATCCCTTGCAGCAGATTGTATAATTACTGATACATCCCAGTTGTCCAGTCTGCACATTCTCCTTCCCACTGCTGTGCCCCCAGCAGATCAGAAGTCAAGGCATTTCTTACAAGCTGTTACTTTTTCAGATGGGTGGAGGGTAGACAAAAAAAAATGACAGACTTCCTGTGTTGGTCAAAGGCAAATGAGTTTCTGTGTGCTTACACGGGTTAATGTTCACTGCAGTTAAATCCTTGTTTGGCGTCAGTCAGGTTTCTGACAGGAAATGCATTTTGAGGGTATAAACGTTTTGAGGGTTTTGAAATTTGTTTTTCTGTGGATCTGGGTTTTAGCTGAATCCAGGTGAAGAGGGTGGGAGATGTAAAAGGGCTTTTAATTCACCATACCGGGATGCTCGGACATGGCCCTTTCTTCTCCGAGTGCCCGCTCGGGATAATTTCAGCGCCCAGTAGAGGGAGTGCAAACTGCACGCTCCACATTTTTCTCTGTGCCGCCTTGATCCAAAGCCAGCCATCTGCTCAGTCAGTGTTTTCGGGTAAACTTACTACAACAGCAATGTACCAGAGACGCTTCAAGTTAATTCGTGGCTCTGTGAATTATTATAAAAGTACAATTGTAATTATTGGCTTAGATTGGTGTTTAAATAGAAACTACTGTTTCCAGACTTTTGATTCTTTTGCAGGAATAACTTACAACCAAATTGTTCTTTAAAGTAGTTTTTGCTGGTTAGAAATAGATTTGTTTCTTAATGTCTTCTTCCTTTTCTTATGATACTGGGTTTTAATTTTTTTTCTTGTTTAGTGTCTCATTTGCAGCTGACTAGATGCTAATGCACTTGCAGTTTTAGAGAGGACAAGTATTTTAAATCATGCACACTACCTTTCTCTTACATCCTTTCCATAAAGAATTCCCCATTAGGATAATACTTGAAATGCTGACATTGTTAATAGAAATGTAGCTCATTAGCTGGATTTTATACACTCAAAGTATGCTTATATCTTATGTAATTACCTGGGGAAGCCGTGGAATGTTTAGTACTCAGGCTGGCTAAAACTTGAGCAGACAGAATCCAGGAGGAAAGATAATGTGAGAAACATCCCATTCGTGTGTCTGTCATGAGGGATCATTAACAGACCTGTTACACTTTGAATTTTAGATTTCAAATTACATTAACAACCAGGGATATATAGTTTTTCATTAACTGTATTCATTACTTTTTGTTTCACCTTTCCTTATCTTCTGTCAAATCTAAGCATGCGCCTGGATCTTGATTTATTCGCATACTTAATTTTATCCATGTGAAACATCTGGTTGAACTCAATAATGCCATTAATAATTAGATTTGGAGGAGCCTGTCCTTGTGTTGTCCAGAACCTGATCTGATACTCAAACCTCACTATAATACGTCAGATTTTTTCAGAAAGAGTAATGTCAGAAAATTGTTACAAATCTACAATTTAAATATATGCTGCTCATTATTTAGTCCTAAAATACATTAAAAGGTTAAAATTTTAATATGTTATAAATTGAGCCAAGACTTCTACCAATTACTTGGCTACAAGACTGTTGCTGATTTTTCCCCATGTCTTCAACTACAGTTTGGCATTTTAGCAATTCTAATGAGTTATTTCTACCTAATCATTTTATAGCTGTGTAACCAGCTCTTTTCAAGTCTGTCTTTTCATTAAGTTAGTGCCTGCTTTAGGAAAAAAAAAAAAGTGCACTTGAATTTTAGATTTCTTTTTCTGCTTCTGTAGCCATAGAGAATCCAGTCCTGCTGACAGCTCTCTGTAACAGCTTCCCATACTCACGTCCTTACATTTTTTTCCTCTTTTTCATTTTAGAGAAGTTGTTTCTGGGGGTTAGGTAATTATCCTCAGTGATCCCTCACAGTGCCTGAAACTACATTTGTTAAAACATGCTCAGACCATGCAGCAAGAGAGATACCTTTGCAGAGAAGTCTTTTCCCCAGGTGCTGCTTTTTAACAAAAACCCTAACTCTTAACAAAAAGTTGCCCTTTGAAAACTGGAAGCATTTCATGTTAAGATTTGAATGGTAACTTGATGTTGATTGTTAGTATGTTTTCTATAGAGAAATACAGGAATATTTGGTAACTACATCAGCATTACACCTAAAGATGTTCTTTACCAGATTCTATACATTGTTAGCATGTCATGTGGTCGGCATAAATAATAAAAATTATTAATGTTTGTATGGTCAAATTGGTAGCCCAGGCAACATTTAATTTTTTTTTGTCTAGGTAATATTTATCAAAAGAGCCATGTCAACCATAACTGTAAAAGTAAACACAGAATGTTAAATAGGTCATACAGATACTTAATGCTCCCTCTTCCCTCCTCCGTATTTTAATTGGTGTTACTTCTATTGTCATGTTCGTAATCTTCTTATTATTTCTGTTAAATGTCTTTTTTGTAATCACTTTTCAGCTAAAAGAGCTTTCTATTTTTAGAATTTTTATTAGGATGTAGGACTGATATAAAACAAAACACTGTAAAATTAGTCCTCGGCACAGTACTCTCATGTTAAAGTGTCTGATGAGCTGGGTGATGGGTTTGGTTGATTTCGTTTCTTCCCTAGAGCTGTGTGTTGCTGTGCTATGTTTTATGCTTTGCCCTGGCCATGCAGCCTGCCACTGCTATGAAGTTATTAAAAATATCTTGTTATGCAGATCTAGCCGTGAATTCTTAGGGTTGTCACTGTGACGACCTCTGATCCCGATCTGATTCGCAGGTCGCACAATGCAATTTGGAGCTCTTCTAATAGAGTGTAAAATAAACTAGGATGTCTCCATCATCAAGTTAACCCTTATGTTAAGTATTTAAGTTTTTCAGGCCGAAGGGTCATCTCCCTTGATTCGTCTATGAATACTGAGAAGTGTGTACTCTGTAAGTAGGAGATATAAATTTGCTTCCTGCTTTTTATCCATCCTACCTTACAAGGGGCAACAGTGTATTGAAGTGAATTTTTTTGTGAGGTTCATAGAGGTACATTGCTAAGCGTGTATTTATAAAAATGGAAAAGGAAGAAAATTTTTAGGCTTGAAACACATACTAATGAATTTAAATTTAGCTGATGCAGCAAAATTAAAGTAAATATATTTGTATCTAAAGTATCTTTGTACCTGAAATCCACAGTCAGAAATACATTAAGGTGTTATGTGTATCTTGCATAGAATAATTTGTTAAGCTGTCTGTAACGAATTAGGTTTATTTAATTGAGATGTGTGTTTACCTGTTAAAAATACAGCATCTGAATGTGCAGTTCAGGTGAATTTAGAAATGTGATCCTTGAAGTCAGCTGCAGTTTGGTTTTAGAGTGACTGTGTGCAGACTGACTTGCGAGACAGGGGCGTGTGTGCATTGGTGGTAGATACAAAGTTTTAGCAGCTTGGGTTTGCTCTGGTCTAAGTGATAGGTGGTAATCCATCAAGTGCAATAGGACTTTTTTTTTGCATGGATGGGTGCTAATGGCAATCTTGTTATACCACACGTAGATGTAAATGACATTTCCTAAAATTTCATAAAAGACTAGTAATGAAAATGTTTCCCCTCCTCAGCTCTAAAATTTAGCTTTTAACATGTATAGGCCTCTGAATCATAAAGAAATTAAATAGCTTAAAGTTTCCTAAAATATTTCAAGGGATCTTTAGAGTACAGTTCATCATCTCATAGATGACCTGGACTAGTTGAAAAACACTAGAAAACCAAAAGATTTTTCTGGGGAGGTGTAAAGAAAGAGGTATTTTGGTTTAATCTTTGCATTATAAGACCATAAACCAATTTTTTGGTTATCCAGAAATGGATATAGCCGGTCCTGGAACTCACTACAGCCTTATCAGTGGCTTTAAACAATTTCATCTGGACTGGTGTGCAGGAAAATGGGTAGTCTGGAAAAAAAAAAAGGAAGGGAAGGGTAGTTCACATGTTGTTCAGGGTAGCCCTCATGGCACTGGGTATCCAGTGACAAAATGAGGGCTTGCCTACTGATTGTGCAAAGGGGAAACATCTTGAGAATTCTGCTGTGGATATGGGCTGAGCATAGACTCTAAACATGATTTCACATCACTTGGCTTCTAGCTTTGTTGTCTTCATCACACCACAGTCTTTGAACATGCAAACCTTTCCTTTTGTCTTAAGATGAAGGAAAAACTGAGTAGGACTTTACAAAGTTTCCTTACTCGCAGTTATCCACGAGTTAAAAAAACAAGTCTGTTTTCAAGGCACAGATAATATGTGCAATGCTGTTTTACGCTTGCCTCCTCTTTTGTTAAAATTATTTCATCCATTTCTACAATTCCTGAAACGTTACAATGAAGTTCTGCTGGGTATTTCTTAGTGTGTTATGTAGCTACCAGCTCTGCTTCTTAGCAGGTGGTGTGTTTTGTAAAGGTTGCTGTTGCACAGGGAACAGCAGCTTGTATATCTTGGTAATGATTTTATGGTTGGCTTAAATATGATCAAAACAGGAGCAGAAATGAAAAGGGATATTCCTGCTCTATTTCCTCCCCTGATGATTCCCAGTGCCTCCCTTGTACCCACAACTGAGCTCCTGTTGCTCCAGGGACCTGAACTGGCTGGAATCTAATGCAGAGATGATTTCTGTAGCAGCTTAAATTCAGATGGTGAGACTGTCCCTTTCAGAAGCTGAATAAACTCAGGTAATGCAAATCTGATTATGAAGGTCAATCTTCACTTAATGAGGGAATTCAGATTGACAAAGTGATACGTGATTAGCTCATCTTCCAGTGTGAATGAAAAACAGGGTGAAAATAATGTACCAGATACTACTGTTAAATATATTCCTTTTTACTGTGTAACGGTGTAGTGCCTGAAGTATGTACAGCAACTGCATGGGACAAGTCCATTGCTGTACTTCTAAAAGTAAGATGAAATCTTTATTTTTGTAGAAATATTGTGCAGTAATATTTAAGGGACTGACACTATAGTCACTTTGGATCAAACAAATTAAATATAGGTATCAAATGTAGGTGGTCAGCATAAATTTTGTACAAACCAATTCTCTTCTATGTTTTGGGGACTTCATTAACTTGAATAATGAAGGGTAGCAGACTTATGTTTTAGCTACCTGGGATGCATGGAATGGAACAGCATTGTTAGACTTGGAAACCTTCATTAGTTTAAATAAAACTGCTGCATCTCCCCTGAAAGTGATACTTATTTTATGAAAAATGTGGATTATGCAGGAGAACTTGGCCTTTTTGATGTACCTACTTAAGGATTGAGATGATTTATGCAACCACGTACTGTCAATTTTGGTGGATGTTAGGAGCTCAGGTAGTGAGATAGGCAAATATATCTGAGGACACACCTTGAGTGGTTATTGCTAAAGAAACACTAAACTTGCCTTGCAGTATATTCCCAAGGTAATTATTTTGTCCAATGTACCAGTCTTCTAGACTGCTTTTGTTTGCTGTCCTCTGAAACTGTGAAGGCACATGCTGGTCCGCTGGGTCTGTTGGACATACCAGTTTTTTCTGAAAGGATTCATGAAGATCCAGGGTCTTTTAAACTGTTTTTTGAGCTTGCCCCTCCAGGACTGTGAGAATCCTTACAGACTGTTGCTTTAGGGAAAAACTGGTTCATCAGGTAGTTGTTATATTGCTAAAGCAATTTGGAGCAAGGTATGCTTGTTCTCCTGTGTTGTACTTAGGCTAAGTGTTGGGTTAGAACCCTTTAAGCATTTTTACTAACCCCTAGAAATTAGGGAATAATGTGAAAAGTGCATTCCTAAATAAAAGTCAGCCTGGCCAAGATGCTTATGTGCTTTTGAGCAACTACACATAGAATGAATGGTGATACTTTTACGGGTGAACATAAAATGTGCTTTGCCTGGACCACATATCTAATTTGCAGTCATCGGGGTTTGAATTTATGTTCCTATCACAAAGTGAAGGGGAGGGAGGGTGTGTGGGAGGTCCTTATAAATACAGCTCTGGTAGTAGTTTGTGTTTTCCTTGTGTTGCACATGAGAAAACTCAAGCATGGTTCTAAAATCCATCCAAATGCCAGCATTTATTTCCATGTCATCCTATGTTGGATGATATAAAAGGATAGAAAAGGAGGAACTTGTCTTTACATTTAAGATACTCTATTTGGCTATTCAGTTTCTATTACTGGCACTGAAGAAATTATTTTTACCCCAGTCACTGTTTTCTTACATAGAATATCCCCAAATTTCATTTAACATGACCGAAGTATGTTTTGTGTTGCAGTTGAATAAAAAATGCATGTGTTTAAGGTTGCCCCTCTAACTAGGTTCTACAGCAATAAATATTCTGGTTCCCTAACCAAAATCTTCTAGAAAAATATTTAGTTGGCTTTGAGTAGATGCACATGAGATATTGGCATGGTGGAATAATTTGCAAGATCTTTCAGTGAGGGTATTAGCATATAAATAGCAGATGCAATGACGACCATCACAGCTGAGTACATTTAATTTTTAGTTTATAAGATAGAATGGGTTTTTAAATGCATAGCCATCAAGCCTGCTGAAAGACAAATGAAGTTTAGAGTTCACTTGTCTGAGGATGCTTTACATCATTTTTTTTTTTTAGAAAAGGGAAACAGGCACGCATAAAACTGAACAAAAGTGATTTCTTGGGTGAAAAGTAATTGAGATTGCAAACCAAGTTAATTAGACCATGCAAAATTTATTTAATGGTCCCAGCTGTAGTTTGCAAGTGGTGTTTTAGTGAGTAGATATGACTTCTTCATGTGCTATCTTTTCTCTTCCTTCTTTTTCTAAAATAATTAGTAGTGGCTGTACATCTAATCCTATAAACTGATTGCATTGTATATTTCAGTAATTTTATTGCTTGCTTTAATTATGATTGCAGAGACTCGGGTTTTTAAATCCTCGTAACAGAATGTAGCAGTCAATTTGTATAAAAGTGAGAAAAGGATCAAGGGCTTTTCTTCGCATCTTTCCAAGTGTTGTGTGGTGGGTGGAGGCTTTTTTCCAATTTGTTACTGGTGGGGATGGATGAGCAAGGCCTTTAACTGGGGCTCTGGTTGCACTGAGCCGCACTAACAGATGGAGGCTGTTGGAGCGTTGACTGCAAAGTAAAAGAAACAATTGCATTTCTACTGGCATCCAGTGTTTTTTTCCAGTTTTTTTTTAAATAATGCAGAGTAATAAGGAAACATCTGTTTTTTCAAGTTTTTTTAATGAGTTAGGGAAGAAGTGGTTTGATTGCAGTTGTCTAGTTGGAATAGTCAGCACTATTTTAAGTTTCTAGTGAAAAATCGGGAGAATTGAGAAGATGTTCTAAGTGATTACAATGAAAATAATGCGTGTATGTTTTCTGTCTTTTTTTAAACCATATTCTCATGTGGAAGCGAGTCCAGCTCAAGAATCTGGAAATTGCCTAGCTAAATCTAGTTTCTTCTCACAGGGGTATAGATACCTAGTCAGTGATCCTACCGTGTTAAAGAAACCAACAGCCAACACATAGTTTTGCAAACACATCATTCTATGACTTAGATAAATAAATACGTAAATAAATGTCAGCACTTTAGAGCAGATTAACAGGCTAAAAATTCCCTTCCTCGTGGAACTTGAAGAGCAGTAGTGGTGCAGGCAGCCCCTGATGTCTGGGGATCTGGTCTCCCTTCAGGTGGAGCATTCTCTAGTGACAGAGAGGAGGTCGTTCACCCTCCATCTCTGGTAAGACTGGTGGCCTGTGTTAGTAAGTTTCCTCATATCACCTGATAATTAGAATGGATTTGAAACCAGGAGCTTTTTTCTCACATTCTCTGACAGGTGGCTGAGAAACAAGCAGTTGTGTGACTACCTATCTTCGAGGTATTTAATCTTGTACACTACAAGAAAAGCTTTACATTGTGGTATTTATCACTTGCTCTTATACTTTGCTTCCCTTCAGACATGGCACACTAGAAATTTCATATTGCTTATTTTTATCTTTTACATGTTTGCAAGTACCCCAACCACTCATTCCTAAAAGGATTATAATTTACTAATTCGGCCACTTAAAACTATTGCCTTAAATATTTATTTCTTCTGATTTAATGGTGGATTGTTTATTTTTATTTTTTTAATTGACTGAAAAAGTTTACCTGTGGAAACATACATAGGAGGTGGTTGAGCTTTCCTACTACATCTGTAGAAGTTGTCTTTGGAGCTTTCTTCACGCTTGAAAAGCAGAATTTAAAAAAACAAAAAAAGATACTTTTCTAACTAATAATGTTGCCCCTGAGCTCTCCCACTTTCTCTAGCAAGGAAATGGAACAAACCAACATAAATGGGATGGTTCTGATAAAGTACCACTGGAATGAAGTAAATTGAGATATAACTACCTGCTATTACTGTGCAACTTCTTGAATTTCCAGTAGTGACAGCTTTAATATTTTCAAGTAAAAAGATAACTTATTTATCCTGTTAAGGATTTTATCAAGATAAAGACTTTGTCTGTTTGAAGGGAAAAGAGGGCTTAATTCCTGATAGTTAGCTAAGCAGTTAATTTTTTTTACAGGAAATCTAAATTTAATAGAAGACTTCAGGGAAATTCAAGGGTGTGAACAATACGCGTAATATTTTATGAAAATGACCCCCATATTTAAAATCTGGCATTATATGTTATGCATTGTAGCACCAAGTCCACATCTACCTTTTAGAAAATTAAAACACATAAATTCTGTTTAGTGTTTGATATGTGCTGCACTAGCTGAAAGCCATAATGCCCCTAAAACCTTGGGTTGCTTTTCACCTTTCATAAATTCCTGGGTAGATTCTATACAAAAAATAATTTTCAGCTCCGTGGCTCATTGTTATTCAAACTTGATTGATTGTCGTCATTTACTCAGTGAGGAAGTTAAGTGCTCCTGTCATTTCTGAAGAGTATAATTGGGACGTTTCACAGGTCAGTGGTAGTGACAGGTTTCCCTTTTGATTAGTGTTAGACTGATAACAAAAATTACAGTTTCCTATGATTAATGTTTTCTATAGCACTTGAATGCACAGTTCATGGATTGTACCTAAACAAAGTGAATTTGCATCTGATTATGCCTTTTCCCTGTCAGGCTTTTCATGTGCTTTAAAGTTTTAGATCATGCAGGTAATACAGCAAAGTTGCTTCCAGTGCAGTTTTCAAGTGGAGGATTAGTGAAGTCCACTGAATTGTAGTATATTACCATGCAGTGAGATATGTGCCTCCAGTGATATGAACAAATTAGGTGAAATTTCAATTAAAGATAGTACTCTGCTTTCCCTCCAGTCCTCTCAGATATGACAAGCAAGGAAGTACTGGTATTATATCCCTGCTGTTTTAGGTATAATCTGGCACTTTAAGTTAAATGATCAGGCTGAACTGAGATTTTTCCTCTTACTAGTTTGACACTATTTCTCTGTTCCTTAAACCTGTTGCGGTTTATTTGTTTACAGACTGAGTAAAAACTAAGGAAATACACTGAATTTACTTTCCCTGTTTCATGACGTGAAAGTTAGTCAGTTTGTACATTATGGCACGAAATTGTAGACTAAGATCTAATAGAAGACTTCAGGGAAACTGTTCTTTTATCTTATTAAAAAAGTGAAATCTTTTTTAATAGCTAGATAAGAAATGGAACCTGAGTATGAGAATTATGATGATGTCCTGCTTGTAGCTGGAGAAATACTAGAGGTTATTTGCTGGAGGTTACCTCCAAATTTAAATTGTCCCTAATAAATGAAAAGGGAATGACAACACCAGCAGAATTTCAAAGCCAAAATACAAACCAACTAACTTCTCTTCAACTCTAGCCCTCTTCAGATGTGCAGTACAAAACACGATGATTTTTTTCTTTCTGAAGGCCATTAAGAATGTCTTCTAAAAGTTGTAGTTTCAGACAGATGTTCTGCTTTCAAGTCTCGTGGCTTTGTGAGTTTGTGATTAGTGGTGGAACCTTTGATCCTTTCTTTGATTAGAACTCTAGTTTGGGTTCTGCTGAGGAGGTCAGGCTCAGTGTGCATCTGTCTTGGCCGGGCCAGGTATGGCCTGAATTGCTGCTTTCCTTTAGATCAGGAGAAATGATTGCAGCGGGAAACAAAAAGTAAACCAAGGGTGCAGGATCCACCAGCAGAGCCTGAGTGTTGGCAGCTCTCGAGGGAGGGATAACCAGGCTGAGACCGCATTGGGGTCCTTTTCTGTCTTTGGCAGCAGGGTGCTCTCAAACATTATTGCCCTGAGACTTTATTTTAAAATGAAGACTAATTAGGTGTTCCCTAGTAAGAATGCAATAGTAAATCAGCTCTTGTCACCGGGACAGTAAACCTGCTTTTTTTCCTCTTCTTTTTCACTGGAACTGCAGCTTTCTTAGATCAAAGTAACTTTTGAAACAAAGGGAAGAATCTTACTTCTAACTTGTACCACCCATTCATTATGTGTTAATTTGTATCTGTGTATTAATATCAATTAACATTCTTTATTAGAAATCAATTCAGTCCATCTTACAATTAATTGTGGCCAAAAATAAATACTGATTTTTTTAAAAAAAAGTTATTATTTATTTTAATTTTTGAAGTACATTTAATAAAGCAAGATTAGCTGTTAGAGTTTTGGCTTCAGAGTATATGTATGATTTAAAGGAACTCAGCTGTGACACAAGATTAGAGTAGTGAATTAAATTGGGAAAATTCTGCTGCGGGCAAAACCTGCAGTATCCTCTGGTGCTTGTAACAATGAGTAGTTGGTATGAATATTAACAGAAGCCAGGTGCACTAATAGAAGTAAAGAACACAGCTGAAAATAGTCAAAATTATGCTGTTCCTTATCTATTGCTTTGGGTTGCTGCAATGAAGTGGAAAAAGTGATAGCCTGTGCTAAGGTTGGATTTAGTGGATACCCCTTACTATTTCCTTGTAAAAGCACATGGCAAACACAATAAAGTGCTAATTATGCTGTTGGGAATGAGGAGACTGAACATGGGCAAAGGAAATAAAGCTTAAAGTCTCCATCGTTGCCTTTTTAGGGTAGCTGGCATTTGCTTTTTTAAAGGTCTGATAGTACAGGCCATGTTTGGTGAGACAGATTCTTTTAGCTTATGTGTAATTTAGAAGTAAAAATCATTTTCAGGTGTGGAACAAGCTTAGAAAAAGTAGAGTTTTTGATGGCACATATACAGTGGTTGCTAGCTAAAATTATATATAGGAAGCCACTTACGTGGATGAATTACACTGGTTAGTTGGAACTTCATTTTTTTTTTTCATTTTTTTTACTCATAGAGTAAAAATTTTACTGAATTTCAGACTGCAAGACAGACCAAGTGCACATTCAAGAAAATCCTGTTTTGTTGGTCTTAACCAGAGTAATGTGTGCTGTCTGGTTGTATGAATGGTTGGGATGTACCAGATTAGTTAAGAAATGAGTATATCCAGTTATTCTTAGTGCTGCTGTGAAGAAACACGCTGAACCACAGTAGTATACAGATCTGAATATTCTTATTTGGGTCTCTATTAGCTTGCCCGTTCATCAGCTTCCCCTCCTGTTTGCCTGCTCTGGTTTTGAGCTCTTAAACAATTTGTGATACCATTTAACATGCCACAGATTATTTGGATGCTGCTGAATAAGTAAAATCATTCAAATGAGAAGAGGTAAGATAGTAATTTGCTCATTAAGTCAAAATCTTGATGTTATTTTAAGATTTTTTGGTATTATTTTATAGCTTCGCACTTTCTCGGACTTCACCAACTGCATGTGTTCTAATGGATAAAAGGGGCTTTAAAGAAGCCCTTAGGATAGAGTATGGCTTTAGAGATAAAATGTTAAGCAAAGGCCTAATCTTAGATAAAGATTAAATACATAATTAGGGAAATACCTTTGACATGGAGAAGTCTCAGTAGGGCTATCAGGATGTCTGCAAAATATTTTCAGTGTGAGGGGAAATGAAAAACAGTCTTCACATTAAAATAAAGAGAAAATAACCCCAGCAAAAATATCTCTGCAGATGAAAGCCTCGGATGATGATGACGATGATGACGATGAGGATGAAGATGAATTTGTGGAGGTCCCTGAGAAGGAAGGTTATGAGCCCCACATTCCAGACCACCTGCGTGAGGAATATGGTGAGTTTGCCCAGCTGTGGCAAGCTTTATCCCTGCATGTTGCTGCTGCACTAAGGTAAATAAACAGCCGTCCTGAAGTAATAAAGTGATCAGCGGTGTGGGTAATCTCTGCCTGCTCTGAGGAAGTCATTACGTGGACACCGGAGCAGTGATTGGCTCTGGATAAACAAATACTTTTTAGGAGCAAGAGCAACTGAGATGAGCATCTTATTTCATTCCATCATCTTCCACTGGAGTTCCGAGCCAGAAGCAGCACCCTGTGTGCTTGTAAGTGTGGAGAGCACATACTGAGAGTGAAGGGATTGCAGAGTAAAGTTGGCAACGAGCCTGAATATTACAAATATTGGTGACAGCCTGGTGAGATGGGATTAGGTGCTGTTCCATCACCTGCATTAATAGCAGCTGGAGATGCACAGCCACTTCCTCTCATAGAATGACCAACTTAGAGCTCTGCAAGGTGGCTTGTTTTGTTTGGGTATTGCTGTCAGAAGATGTTAAATGCAGCTCAGCCTGCAGAGTTACAGACACTGAGCACATACCAGATGGCAAACTTTAATTTTGCCTTCTTATTAAAAGTAGGTAATTTTTTACTGTGTGTTTTTGTGAAATTGAGAGAGGTGTTACTGAGGAAAGTCCATCTTAATTTCAGTGCATTGCTCCTTGTCCTTTGTACATCTTGCTCAGTAAGTCTGCAGCTTTATCTCTGTGTAACTTGGTATATTTGACGACTCCTAGGATTTCAGTACATTGCAGAGAAGCGTAGCTGCCATCACAAAGCTTAAAGTTAAAAACCTGTAAGAAGTGTCTTGCTCCTACATTTGCCCGTGAGTATTTGTGTAAGACTGGTGCTGTGCTGTGGCTTTTTCAATCCTGTTGATGCTTATTTTTCCCATTTCTGCAGTTTACCTCATAAAAGTCAGGCTGCAGCTAGCACTTGGAACTAGTTTTCCATATCTTTAGCAGCAGCCTAAGTAATCCTAACATGCAGAAGTTCTGGTTATACTTGCCAGCTTCCACTGGAAGTGAAATGTATTCACCTCTTCCCTTTTATCCCATCTTCCTCATGGACACACATTTTTTAAAAATAAAGCATCTTACCACCCTTTGTATCACACTAACACAATACTTAGCTGCTATTTGAATTCCTTATAGGGAAGGATAAAAGAAGAAGCCTACTATCTACTCAGGGATGTTTTAAAAAGCTATGTAAAATGGATTAAGAAATTCCCAATTTGTATATAGCTATGGCTGATAGGAAAATACATTATAGTGAAGAAGTCAATCAGAAAACAAAACCTCTCTCTCATTTTGTGTACATGTGGTTACGTAGGAGCTAATGGTCACACTTGGCTGTTCTTTATCTGATGTGTTCCTTAAAAATAACATTTTGAAAAAAATTAATCATTCCCAATGCTTCTGAAGACATTCAGCTTTACTTGCTGCCATTTGAAGTTGTTATGTAAGTTCCTAGTTTAGGAAACAGTCTGAAAATAACTCAGAATTCCTGAAAATCATAGCTTAGAAAATGAAAGTCCGCACAAGTGGAATGTTCTAACTGGAACGTTAAACCTTCCATGTAAAATAAAATCCCGGCGTTACATGGAAGGTGTGAATGGTTAAAAGCTTTTTTGCCTTTTGTTGTTACTTTTCCTGAACAAGCCAGATTAACTTGTTACATTAAACCAGAAAACAAAGTTGTAAAACATGACTGTGGAAATTGAAACGTGACATGTAAAGTATTGATTTAAATGTCACTTTATTCCCTTTCACTTCTCTCACAAAAATGTATCCTACCAACAAGATAAATTTTGTTGTTCTCCTGAGAGCTGAAAAACTTGTAAAAAATGAAAATTTATTTCGAGAGAAAGACAAGTTCTATGCATAAGTATATAGACACATGCAGTTGTATTATCTGTGTGTTTATGTGGTTAATGATATAATCTCAAGATTGGTGACAATATTAAATACAGAAATTGAATTGAGCATGGGTGCAGTTTGGGTGGAGGTAGAATTGAACAAGTCAATTTGAATCTTGATGTATAAAATGAAATGTAAATTTGTTAAAAGAATTTAGGTGATTAGGTAATTGAAGTGTGAAGATATAACCCATTAGAGGTGTCATGCCAAATTAGCATTACCAGAATTTTAATGACCTCCCATTTGTATAATCCTTATTTACACTTGCATCTGATGTCTGCAGCTGACAAGAGGCCAGCCCTCCTGTGGGACCACAGGGCCATTTTAAATACACTGTGTTGCTGGAGAGGAATCTTTGGCTGAAAAAGAAACAAAACTGAAAATAATTTTCATACGGTTGCTCAGGTCTCGGCACTGGGCACTGATGTTGCTGATACCCACCGGAGAGTGACCTGCCCTTGTGTGGCTGGTATTGCTAAGCCCTGCAAAATAGAGCCATTATTCATTTAAAGGAAAACTTTAGGGAGAAATAAAATCTTGTTTCCACTGGAGATTTTCCTCATTCCAGCCTTTGCAGGTCAGCTGTTGGTTCCATTGGCATAAAGCCTTAGGGTGGATGAGGTAAGGGATGGAACTGCGCAGCCTCTGACATTGTTCTTGTGCCGTAGAACAGAATTTTTGGCTGATGCCAAAGGATGAGAGATTCCTTCCTGTCCTTGGTGGTCTTGGCCTGACTTGCAGCTGAAGTCTGAACCGCATGGGAAGTGATCTGTTTCGAAGGGTGTGCTTTTCCATGTAAAAATGGAACAATTCTCAGCTCTAGTTCAAAGCACCCACTTTAGTTGGTAGTTCTTGTCTGTGTCTCAGTGCAAGCATTGCTTACCCATGCAGTACTGCTTTGAGGACAGGGAAGTGCAATTGCTGTTTTACAAAAGGTGACACAAGGAAACCTAGACTTGGGACTAGCAGCATGGAAGCAGTCTATTGGTTATCAAGTTTCATCTTTATCCAAAATTATATTAGGAATGACTGTGCAGTCACAAACCCTTATTTCAACTCTGGTTAATAAGATTATTTGTCTTGTATCTGAGCCTTAAGCAGAATGTTTTTAGGTGCCTGATAGCTACTTTACTGGTTCACATTGCATCTTAAAGTCTGCTTGAGATTTCTTTTATATAGGGATCAAAGCTACAGTTCTAAAATCCCAAGGGTTAGTTCTATCCATTTCAGAAATTCTTCCCTCTTCTTGTGACAATGTGATGTGCTTTTTTTGGGTTATGTCCCCAGACTGCCTTTCCTAATCTGATGGTGTATCTCAGTCATACTTTTCTGTGTGTTAAGTAGCTGCTGTTGAATCTTTAAACAGACACACATGCGCTGGCTAAAAGGAAATCAAAAATTATACCGAAGCTTTTTCCTTCCTTGCTGCAGTGATTTCTCAGTTTGTCTGGGTCTGGCTTTCCAGTCAGGTTTGATTTGTCTGGTCTTCATACCTCAGGAACTTCTGGGGGAGTTCTTCCTGCATGTGAAGGATGTGGAGAACAGTTTAATGTGGAGAAGCAGCTCAGTGGAGACCACAGCAGAAACAAACCTGCAGTCACAGAATATTCTTAGTTGGAAGGGACCCACAAGGATCATCAAGTCCAACTCATAAGTGAATGACCCATAGAGGGATTGAACCCACAACCTTGGTGATATTAGCACCCTGCAGTCTCCCGAGTGTGTGAAGCACCGTTGTCAGGGGCTGAATTTGAGACTAGAATTACACTGTCTAAGCTAGATAAGGCTCTTACCTGATTTCTCTAAGGGGAAAAAGCATGTTGTGTTATACAGGGGGAATGTTAAGACAGAGTTACTTATTTACCTCTTTGAAATATGGGTTCCTTTTTCCTAAATTTGGAAAATGCAAGTAACACACAGTTGTGTTTCTCAGCCTAAACAGTAGTCTAGTATCTAGAATAAGATTTCTGTTAATGTTACTACGAATCCTTCAAAAAAAATCAGACGTGGCTGTTACACGGGGTAAATAGCATGTGTTGATTTATCATGAATGTATTGAAAACAGATATTCAGCACTGAAGTTAAAACCCCAGTCCAGAGTTTCTGTAATCAAATGTGTGTGGGGTCTCCATTTCTCTTAGCATATAAAACTTTAGAAGTATTTAATTATAAGCTTACAAATGAGATTGCCTCATTATATTAGTGTGTTTTGAGATACCTGTATATGCACAAACACAAGTCCTATATGGAATCACAGAATCATCTTTAAGATTGGAAAAGACTTCTTAGAATCATCAAGTCCAACCTTTGACTGAGTACCACCATGCCCACTAAAGTTCCACATCTATTCATTTTTTGAACACTTCCAGGGATAGTGACTCCAGCACTTCCCTGGGGAGCCTCTTCCAATGTTGAACCACTCTTTTAAGTGAAGAAATATTTCCTGATATCCAGCCTGAACCTCCTTTAGCACAGCTTGAGCCCTACAGGGGCCTAGCTACACCTAGGACAATAAATGAGTAAAACTGTTTGTAATGCAGTATTTGGAATGAAGATTAACTTCACATGTATGAATAAACACGATCATCACTTCCAACGAAATACTTCAACATCCACATAGAAGTATTGACTGTAGATATTTCTTCTGATTCATCCTGATCAGCTGATTGGGGAAACTTTCCTCATTCTCAGGAGAGGTCCTTCTATGTAAATAAGGTTCCCAGAAAATCTAGCAGGATATGGGATATGCTTGATCTCTACTAAAGTTCTTGGAAATTAATACTCACTGCACAAGATGTTGGTACACTTCTGAGTAGTTTGCCACAGCAGTATCCCTCAGAGGATCTATGCAATGGCCAGGGGGTGCAAAATCAGAAGGAAGAAGCTTAAAAGATCAGGGTGTAAAGTAGAGAAAGGGTTTGATATAAACTCTGTGTATTTGAGTTTTTCTGGTTCTTAGCTATGATTGTAAAGCAGTAATAAGTAGGGTTAGTTAATGAGAGGTAACAGTATAACAACATATTCTGTAATTCCAGTAAGCCAAACAGTGTCTATGTAATGTTAGTGAACTCTTCTTGTTAGCTACCATTCTTTAATTTGAATTTCCAAAGTAGAATTCCAAGATTTCACATAAATGAGCATAGCTACATTCAAAGGCACTGGGAAGCTTTGCAAAGTCCAAAGCTTATTGTACTTCCTGAGTGAAATACCAGCAGGCATTTTCATTGTGAGCACAGTAGAGTAAGTGGGGAAATATTGTACCTGAACTGCTGGATTTTCCTGACAATCTGGGACAGTGTCTGTACTAATATAAATCACATACACTTGGCTTGACTAAGATTAAGCTAATGGGAAGCAGAAATTATTAATTTTTTCTTCAGGAAAGATGAAGTCCGTAATACTTGTTTATATTCTATCTCCGTTTTTTCAATTAAACTTCAGTGAATCTGAAGTAGCTTGATTTCGTCTAAATCCACACAGCTGAGGAAACCTGTGCTTGCTTTTTCTCTGAATTTTCACTGAGGGGCTTTTATCTCCCCCTAATCCCACCATTTCTGTTAGGACATAATCTCTTTCTCAAATTTACATTTTAATTACAAGGCCAGCTGAACTAGCTAAAATCAATAATGTCAGCATTCAGCAGCCTAACTTCAGCTGAAACCTCAGCCTCTCTCTTTCCTTCTATCGATTTATCTTGTGAACACGGGCTACTTTATTGCTTCAGGCAATAGGTGCCATTTGGTCAATTTAAACAAAAAGGGGGATTTAAACACTTTTATGATTCTTTCTCAAAGCTGCTATTGGAACAGTTTGAACCCAGGTACTGTACTTGTTAAATAAACCACACAGAACAGCAAAATTCTGAAGAGGAATTTTACTTTTAAAACTGTACTTAATCGCATCTATGTTTTAAAATCAAAACAAAGCAACCCCACCCTGACACTGGACACCATTCAGCTGGGGCTGTCTGCCTGGTCACTCTTGTCTTTATCTTGTTAGCAATAACTACTTTCATACATAAATACTTTTTAAAAACTCCACAGTGGAGCTGGTGTTACTGATGTCCTAGTGTATCTACTTTTAGCTATTTTTCTGTTAATAGTTTAAAATAAGAAATCAATGAGGAAATATTTTGTTCTTGTAACTCTTAAGAATTCCTATATTGATCTTCCAGATGTGATTTTTATCTGTCTAAATGTCACATTGTCCATTTATCTCTCTTGCCTTTCCTATGTGTTGCTGACTGCTTGTCTCTGCTGTTCCCCTCCTCCTCAACAAAACCAGTGTGGTGAACAAGCAGTTGTGCTTCCTGTAAAAATCATAGGAAAAGAATTGGAAAAAATAGGGTTCTTCTGAGAACTTTTAATACATATGCACAAATATTCTCTGAAGATGAGAGAAGAGGTGTGGTGAGTGACACAAACCTGCTATCTTCTGACTTTCTTTTTGCTATTTGTAAATAGTACACATACAAGTGCTCTCAAAACATTTGCTTTAAACAATGCTTTTCTCAAAGGGTCCTTTAAAAAACAAGAAAAAGGAAGCAGTTTAAATGCTAAATATAGTCTAAGCAATTCTACATTACAGACAGAGTCTGTGACATTCTTCTCAGTTAACCTTGTTCATGCCACAGGCCCTGTTCGTAACTGTTTCTGTCATTAAAGAAAGTTTACTTCTCCAAATACTGATGATTCTAAAGTGTGGTTACAACAATGTTTGGGGTTAATTCTGCTTCACTTTGATAAAAGCACCGGAGAAGGGCATTTTCCCTTCCTAGCCTGTGACGTGAGCTGAGATGGAGCCCTGTCCTGCACCATTTCCAGAGACATAAATTCAAAATTCCTGCATTATTATGTCACTGAAGTGCTGTTTAAAAGCATATTTCTGTGTAGGCACAACTATCCCTCTTGAACAGCAAGTCCACAGCCTAATAAGTGTAATGAAATAATTTCTTTTACTATTTAACCTAGGTATTTCTCTACTCAGATCCATCCTGTTATATTTAATTATCATTTCTCTTATTCCTGGTCCTTCTGCTAATTTTGAGACTCTTTTCCAGTGCGGAGATTAGTTCCTTAAATGATGGGGTTGTTTTGGCTCATGTTCTTTAAAGGCTTGTTGACTTTGGAGAATGTGGAGTGTTCATAGCTTTTGTCAGTGTGTGGTGTGGGCAGGAGCGAGTAAGGGAGCAGCAGTGCCAGGTGTGCTTAGCAGCAGCACCACCAGCCAGCAGCAGGATGGCCTCTGGATTTTGAATGAGCGTTGTCACTGTCTCTGGAGAGAAGCTGCCCAGGAACTAGGTTAAACAGGTGTCATTCTCAGTGCCCGGAGCTTGGAGCTTTGGAAAACAGGTTTGGATGTCATTCCCTGCACAAGGACTCAGCTCCTGATCTAGGTACTTGGAAAATGTGTTCCTAGGGGGTGCATTTCGAAGGTTGCCCTCTCAGCATCGTGGCCTGTGGTGCAAGTCAGGCAGTGCCACCCGTGCAGTTGCACCCCATGGGTTAAAGGGAATGAGTGATGCAAACAAATCAAGGTCAGGATGAATTACTGGGAGACCGTAAAAGGTGGAAAGATGGGTCACAGCAAGTTGTTCTAATTTTTTTCATGGAAAATACATTATTCTCTTAAATAAAAATACCTTGTGTACCAAGCCTATCTGCCACTATGGGTCTTGCAATTTCCTACTCAAATGGCTGGTCACAGATACAACATTAGCTTTTCCTTTTCTACTTAATATATTGTGATACATTTAATGACAAAGCGAGAATACTTCTGAATGCAGCTTCAGGACTGGTTAGAATTGGGCAAAAGATTAAAAGTTACAATTAAATAATGGCCAAAACATGTTAGATAAACTTTAGTTACTTTTCATGAGAAGGCTCAGATAATTTGCTGAAAATTTTAGGTTTATGAGATTATGACTTTTTTGTATAAAATTTAGGGATCTTTTTTGAGGCATGAGACCTTGCATTTCAGTAAATTATTTTATAAAAAGGCTTTCTGAGGGGATAGATCACATTGGTGTGAGGGATCACGTCTTTCCCATTTTAGCTGTCGTTGGCGGAAAAGTTCTTGTTGCTACTACTGGCTAATGGAGTTGCTCCTCCAGCTCAGCAGGTAGAGGCAGGTGCTGTCTAACTGCTCAGCCTATCTAATTGCATCCTTACAGTCCATGCTGAGTCTCTAATCTGGCTGTATAAAGTAATTAAAGTTACCCCACCTCTGAGCTGCTGGTGCTGAACATCAGTGCCTGGTACTGCCTTGCAGAGGGTTCATTCCTCAGGTGTAGCTCAGGCATTTCCTGTCTCTTGGACAGACTCTCTGGGTGTACTTCCTTCTTCTGCTAGCACTTACGTACTTTCTCCTGGCAAATTGTGTGGTTTAGTATCTGTGAAAGACAAATGTTCTCTAAATAATTCTGTTTCACACTGAGTGGGATTGATGTCTAACGTGAATTGAAAGCAAGAAGACGTGGCCAGCACCCTGAGCTGTTTGGGTGGGACTGTGAGGGTGGGAGAAGTGAATCACCCCTAAACATCAAGGTTTTTTTGCAGGGCTTGAACCGCAGTCACCTGCAAAAGCCTCGGTGGCGAAGGCATCGACAGGAGCAGCTCCGCTGAGCTCCCGCACTCAGCTCAAAGGGAACGAGGATGAACTCGATCCGACCTGTGCAGCTGCCACGCTGAAACTTATTAGAGACAAACTACCAAAGTTACCATCTCCTCAAGCCAGGTCATCTTTGTTTTAATTCTTTTACAAACCTCTTGCTCTTGTGTTTATTAGTCATGACAGCACACAGAAAAGCATTCATGAACCAGGCAAGCTGACAAGGCTGACTTGGTCTCATTTTGAAGTTACATTCATTGCTTAATGTTTGGGATTTTGTTGGTGATTGCATCAGGATCTTATAGGAATCTTTTACTGCTCAGTTAATACAGATCTTATTTGGTGTAAATAGTCTGTATGAAAATACACTGTTCCCTTCTTTGCTAACAGCAGCCCCCACCCCATTTATTTGGGTAAATTCTGTTTGCAGCTAAGCGGAGTGTATCCTAGTGTTCAATTAGCAAGTAGTTTCAACATCTCTTTGTTCCCAGTGACTTATGCTGTCCGTGCTGCCTGGAGATGTTATATTGCTTCCAAATACATATTCGTAATCAATCCTGTTCAAAGTTTGGTGAAACTCCAGCCTTGCCTAGCATTTGGCTGTGATTTGAGGATAAGACTGGAGTTATCTGCTTAGTGGCATGTTCCTGGAAAGACGCTTCTGCGTGGGCCAGGAAAGCCCCCAAAACCTAGCAAACTGGAATTAATCTGAGATTTCCAGTGCCACATCTGTAGCTCCTGTGGGAGTACAGCATGCATGATCCACTGCTGCCCCCATCAGATCTCTGGGCTTCTGCCCCCACAGTGTGATATGTGTCAGCCAGCACTAGCTGGATGTGCAGTGAGCTGCATAAAGAGTGTGTGGTGTTATGTCATATGGTCTCCCTTTTAAAAACAAGAAGGACAACCTTGTAAAAGTAGTTGTAATCGTACATCTAAGGTAGTATTAGTGTAGGTCTAAAAAAATCTAATGAAAACAGAGAAAAAGTTGTTGTGATCATTGGTGTTCTGTATTGACTTCTCATCAATTTTCTCCAGTGACTCTGCAACTACTGAGACAGAAAACTTGGAAGATCCTGACAGTAAAAGAAGAAAACTAGAAGAAAGAGCTAAAGCTCCCCTCATGCCTTTTGGATTAGATCTTCACTACTGGGGAGAGGATCAGCCGAGTGCTGGGAAGATTCTCAAGTAATGCTCTTTTTCTTTTAAGACAAATTAAACAAATAAATAGATTTACTTGTACTCAGAGGTCATGCAGTGGGGTGACTGCTATTTCTTTTGATAATTACTTTTCTTCTTTACCTTGTGTTGTAGGACCCATAAACAAAGTCAGAAATTCTACCTTTAAATGTTATTTGTTTTGAGAAGATGTGATACTAATTAAATATCCTTTGATGCTTCAAAGCACATTTTTTTTCTGCTCTTTTTATGTTTGCAGCATGGCATCAGTTACTCCAATTTAAGTTGGTACCTCATTATGCAAAGGGCTCTGCCAAGTATGTGATAGACATTCCCTCAGCTGGAGACTTTAAGATCTAAATAAGTAGCAGGCAAGATAGGAGAAAGGCTGGGGAAGTGTTTTTCCTGACTTCATAGAGTGGTAACTGAGGAAACTGATATGCTTATTCAGTCACACAAGGAAAAGGTGCCAGTTACAGGATTTAGATTTGGCTCTTTCACTTTCCATTGCTGTCTGGGAGGTTCTGTGTTTCACGAAGCATTGCTGACTTAGGGAAAGCTTTAGCACTGCTGGGGAGAAGAGATGCTAGGTACGCATCAGAATTTATTTCTAGCAGTCAGTTTTTAAAACCGCTTTTAGTATTTTTAAATGAAAGTTGAGTTGCAGAGTTCTCCCTCTATGTATAAATTTCGTTTCTGTCCACCAGAACTTTGGTATCAGTGTGTACCATACGTGGCTTGAAAAAGGCAAAAATCATTGACTGGTTGGGTTGCAAATTAAGTTTTTATATTCTTAGCAGTATTACTTTAACTTAGTTTGCTTTCTTACCAAAACAAACAAAAAACCTCCAGCCTGCAATCACAGTGCTAAAACAGTGTTGGCAGAAAGGAAGAAGAGGAAATCTTTGCCCCTGCACCTGATTTTGTAAAATGTTGAATATCTTTTAAATTACCGAAAACCGATGCAATTTGATGCATAAAGTGCTTTACCACAGTCAGTCCAAGCTTTGGATTCCATCTCAAGTGGTGTAGACTCTTCAAAGCCTATGAAAAGATTTTCAGCAGGGCTTTAAGAAGCATTTGTCTGTGATAATGCCAAAAAGGTAGTAAGGCCTTATTTTACATTGCAAATGAGTTATTCAAGTCATAAGTGAAATCAGAAGCATATTTCACTGCCTGTCTGCCTTGTGCTCTACTGTTTTATTTTTATGCTTCCCAGTAAAATAGAGGGCACACTTCTGAACCGTATAGTCTATAACTACAGATATGCCAGTCTAACTAAAGATAATTTAAGTAACTCTGCTCACACAATACCATTGACCCCAGGTATAAAATAGACTTACTGAAAAATTAAGGTAGTTATTGGTCGACTCCTTTAGCTTTTCTATATGCAGCCGTATAGAATTCTATAAGAATTCATATATAATTCTATAAGGTTATATAAAATTCTTAGGGGGAAAAAGCAAACTGAAAAATAGACAACACATATGGGATGTGTATGGAATTTGAATTTTTAAAATCAGAAGGGGAAAATTCTTTCCATTTCATTTAGCAGAGCACCTACCTAATCTCGGCATTTACAATAAATTAAGATTTTGACGGTGAGAATGTAGCTACCAGGAAGATTTTCTAAAGAAGTTTTATTGGGTTTTTTGAGGGGAGGCAGAAGGTAGTGTATGCTGCACAGTGTTGAATTGTGTAGAGTCTGCTGTGTCAGCTTAACAGACTTATTTTGGATAGCATGGACCTTCCAGACTCATCTCCCCTCCTCCTTGAATTAAATCAGCTTACTCGTAGGAGCAGAGTAAAATAGCTGGTGCAGCACTGCCTGTGACTAGGATGTTTGAATTAGCCCATTTTGCACTTGCTTCAGGATCTCTGTAAGCATCTGGGATTAGAATTTATATTTATTCAATGTTTTTGTAAGTTTCCCATCAGATTATAAAGTAAGATGATATAAATTCATTGAAAGAGTGCAGCAGTTCTCCAGGAGCTGGTCTTTCCCTTAGATTTCAATTAACCATTACTTGTCTTTCATTCCTCCTCCTCATCCTCATGTATTGCTGTGTCATTGCCATTAAAGCCTCTCTTATTTATCTGGATCAGGAGCACTCTAAATGTAAGTGAGGTGTTGATCTTTTTCATCTTTTAGTTGATTATCTGTTCCCCTTCTGATCCGTGTTACAAACAGGTTTTACTTGTCACATGCATCATTTTTTCAAACAAGTATCTGCCTGTTTATAATGTTGCTTAACTTAAAACAAGAAATCAGAAAACTTTGGGAATTGCCACTGCTTTGTTCTCTCAGCTGCTTGTAAGTCATGTTGGGAGAAAATAAGTTACATGCTTGAGTAAGCAATAGTATTTATTAAATGTTTGTAGGAACCAGGCTATTTTAAGTTCAGTTCCCAAATACTGCTCAGTGATACATAGGGCAAAACATAATTTTAATATTCCTGACATTTGTTGGATGCACATTTAGGGGAAGGGAGACAGAGAAATTATTAAATAGAACTCTTTCCTAATTGGAAGGGTTGACATGCAGAACTGTTAAATGCTTCTTCATTCTCATGTAACTGTAATTTGATAATTTAGAGGGGGAGGGGAGTTCAGACCACCAAAGGACACTAGAATTTTACTAAGAGATTCTGTAAGATTACCATGCATGTAAAAATCCCGTATGGTGCCTTTTTTAGGAATGCTTTCCCCTCTGTATGGCTGCAAGGTTAGTGACGCAGAGCTGCCAGTCAGTCTTGCTTTCAGCATTGCAACAAACTAAGCAAATAAGAAATTGATGTCATTCTTTTATTTACTGTCTACTGTACCATCTTGCCACTTAAGTTGTGAAGCTAAAATACTGTACCATTCAAATATTGGGCTAAAGTCATATTGATATTTTGGAAAGACTCAGGGCTTTTGGGGTTTTTTGCTGCAGTTTGCAGAAGTGTGTAATTAAAAACATTTTGTTTAACCAAAAACTGTGGAAATATATTACTGTGTTTATTGTTGAACTAGCCTCCACTGGAACTCTTTTGCCTTTATCCCCTAATTTACTAGAAGAAAGTTATTTGTACTTTATGGCAGGTTAGCATTTATCTGGAACTAATGAGGTGTGTTTGATGGAGAAATTACTGCGTAGAATCAATCTGTTTAAAAAGAA
The DNA here is from genome assembly GCA_013397755.1 of Cnemophilus loriae. NCBI lineage: Eukaryota > Metazoa > Chordata > Aves > Passeriformes > Corvidae > Cnemophilus > Cnemophilus loriae. The sequence continues at coordinate 1,760,164 of VZTF01009189.1, read as the reverse complement.
TTTTGTTGAACATTTTTCTGATGATGGCAAATCACAGAGATGTTTCAAAGTTTCCTTGATCTCTTTTTAACCTAGTTCTAACCTCTTTACATAATTTAAAATGCTCAACTATTGCATTAAAACCAGCAGCTATATATGCTGTAGGTTGCTATGGTCAGAAATTTTCCTCTACCTTTTTTTTTTCCTTGTCATCTGCTGAAAACTTGGTTAGATAAAATTAATCAAAACTTTTCTGGCCCTTTAAAGTAATTCTTTCAAGTATTGGCTTATGTGCTTTGCCAAATTGAAACTGGTGTGATGAGTGAAGCCAGTGTTCATGTATATATGGCTCTGCAGTCTACAGAAGGCAAAGTCTCAGAAGTAGGAATGATATCCAAGGATATTAGTGAGCGAGAGGAATTGGATATGGAGAGAGAAAATCCTCTCAAATAACTCTGGAACTGATTGGGTCGAAGAACTGTGTGGAAGAAAGGGATCGTCAGGTGTCCTTTAGGAATTTTATGTCCTTATCAAGACATCTGTCATCTAGGTGTCTCCATCTTGCTTGTAATGAGCAGCAGACATGCAGGCTGCAATTTTTTTCCCTTAGTTTAGCTGTATTTTTTTCCCCTTTTACTTCATATTTCCTTAAATTTGGGGTGGGATTGTTGTTGTTAACTTCAGATATCTTAAAATTAGATACCTAAGCCTAAGCTGGTCACCCTAATTTCTTTTTATGATTAGGAGAAAGGAACATTTACCGTCAGAGGCACAGTCATTGCCTCCTAAGATTAGCATCTAAAATGAGTCAGGTAATTGCACTCTGGGGTTGCCTGTTTTTCACTACAGACTGTTGGCAACTTAGGGTGGCTAAAATGAAATTATATGAATGCTGTTGAGAAGATCTTTGTTTGCCTATATGTATCTGTAAATGTAGGTAAAGTCTCTAATTTTAAAATAGCTTTTCAATGGATTGGCTTAATTTCCTAGAGAAACACCTGATAATTTCTCAGGTTTATGGACACTGTGTAGGAGAACTTGGAAGAAAGAATCTGTCTAAGGCTCAGGTGATTGTTTGCTCTTTCTCTTGGTCTCAGTTTATCGCATCATCCTCTGATTTCAGCTCTCTGCTGCTGCAGGAGTCCAGCTATCAGGAATAAGATCAGACACGTTAAGATCAAACTGTTTCCTTCTTGATCTGTCTTCTGTGCTTAATCATAGAAGTATTTTGTTACGAAGAATGTTAAGTACAGAATTACGAAGTTATTCACTGTATCTGGAAATTAGATAACTGACTCTGGATGTCAGATCATGAACTAAAGCTACGACTTGTAATAGCTTAGCACATTAAACAGGAAATCAATACTAGACAGGCTTTGGTGGTATTTTAAAAATATCTTCATAATACAGGAGCCATAAGACAGACTGGTAGATTCCTGGGGGTTTTTTACTTCACTAGTAATGCTTCCCTTCCTTTCACATGTGAGTTTAGCACAGGTTGGTCATGGCATCTCTATGTGTTTTCTTACAATTTTGAAGTCTGTGAATTATTTTCATTTGTTGTTTTCCCAGATTTACCTCTGAGCATCGATTTTGGGCACCCTGTGAAGTAGAGGAAGAGGTGGAAAATAAAGAACTAACGGAAATGTTGAAAACCAGGTATATAACATTTGCTGGCAAGTTTGAGCCAGTAAAACATAAATGCCGAGCACCCATGCCTGATGGAAGTCTCTGTGAAAGACAAGATCGGATTAAGGTAAGCACCAAGTTACATAACTTCCAAGATCTGTGCTGTATGGAGAAGATCTCCTTAAAACATCCATAAAAATGTATTTCACATTGTAAGTATAGCTCACGGGGGTGGAAGAACATTGTGTTGGAGAAGTTCATTGTTAATATGTGCTTCGTAAGGGAAACATCCTTTTGGTAAAGAAGCTGTAAACATTTAAAGAACTCTCCAATTTCCTTGGCATTCATTGTAGGTTATTTGGATTTTATTTGTTACTGTGATGTGTGAGTACCTGGCAGTAAGGCAGAGATAGTTAGTTCTTTGCTGAATATTCTTCCTCAGAGGCTTATTCGATATTAACTGTTTCTAGAAAATTGTATGTTTGTGGGGCAAAGAAATTTTGTTTACAAATTAAGTTTGGTGAAAGCTAAATGCTACACAGCCTCAAATTACAAGCACTATTGAGCAGAACTATTTTGCTTAAATACTTTTTACTTTTGTTCTGATAGCTCTGTTCTTCCTGTATTATCTGAGATTGAGGGATCTGAATGCACTTCAGTACTTCTCTTGGGATTGTTACAGGATAGGGATATACCATAAACAACAACATATGATGCAGCATTGGTGCCATAGTTCTAGACTTGACAGAATGTGCTACTTGGTCTCTTGAAATTGGATATTTGTTTCAAAAAGAGGTTATTTCTTTGAGATTCTGAATGTATTAAACACATGATATTTATGGGATTCTGATGCTTTCTAAAGAGGACTGGGAGTCAGGTGTAGTTTTGTTGCTCAATTCCAGTGTCCAGCTTTAAGCTGTGTTGAATAAAATGTAAACATTTTCTTTTCATTCAAAAACTGTGAGATTTCCTCCCCCTCCCTTTTTTTTCTCAAGTGCCCTTTCCATGGAAAGATAATACCTCGGGATGACTCTGGGATTCCTGTAAATGCGGAGGACAGAGCCAGAGAAGAAAAGATGAAGTTTGAGAAGCAAGCGGCCCAGCCAGGTCTGTGTCTGCATAGCATCTTAAAAAAAATAAAAATTAAAAAAAATGCTAGGCAGAGGTGGGAGATTGCCTGTTTTGCTCTTAACCACATTCTCCCATTTGCATTCCTATTGATTTTAATTTGCAGCTCATTTGCAGTGGTTCTTGCTTATGTGATAAATATGGATACATGTGTAGACAGAATAAGGTTAACATTGCATTTGTGCTTTATTTCCAGTGGCTTTTGTGATGTTCCCAACACTCAGACGAGTTACAGCCTTTGTCTTAAGGAACATGTTTATCAAGGATGGTTGGACCTGTTCTCTGAGAAATGCTTGACAGTAACTGTTCCTATGCTTCTGCAAAGAAGTTATCTTATCTTGCTGGTCCCTAACAGTTGTGATTTATGCAATATAATGATAATATTATTGGGATCATTTTGTTACCACCAGGATTGAGTGGGTGTGCTGGATTTTGTTTTTAAACAATTGGGAATGGGCAACAAAACTATTGGCCTTCTCCTTGCATCCTGGCTGCAGCTTTCAAGTGTGGGAGGGGAAGGCTCCTTCTTCCCCAAGATTATTTGGGCATTTTTAGCCAGGTTGCAGCTCTGGACTGGTAGGTGAGGAATGCAGGCAATGAGAAAAACAGCAGGCAATAAGTACACAGGCAGGAAGACTTCCAAGGGGAGTAAGAGACTTTCTTGCAATAGTACAACTAAACCTCATTAATAATGGACAGAAGATAGCTGGGGGAGTGCAACCAGGAAGCTACTGGAAGTTGATGGCCTGCAAAGGAAAATGGGAGAGAGGGATCTGTCCAGCAAAGACACAGTGTATAATTGGAGGGGACAGCTTTTCTTTAATCTGCCTTCCTCCAGCAGCTCTTAGATCTCTCTGGTTTGAGCTATTTATTCTAGGTGAGTATTCTGTGTTCTAATTAAACTCACCCATAGGCATTAGCGTTTTGATATCCTCTACTATACTCCCTTGAAGGAGTTCTCTCTTAAGGTTTGACTGACTTGGTGTTTGACAGTTATGCATATTATTAATGAAGCTACTGAACCTTTCATGAAACCTCTTGAGAGGCTAAGGAACAGTTACCTGTATTCAGAACAGGAATCTGTATTCAGAAAGGTCTGTGTGGAATGAATGTGTATTTAAACATACAAGTGACCCACCCAGTGTCCTTTAACACTTGTTTGAGCATCTTTGAGTGACTGGGCTTGGTGATTACAGCACCACACTGTAAATTCAGCAATTACTGAACACCTTCTGGTATTTGCACGTGTCAAAGTGCTACATTTGCAGATAGTTTCCGTCCCTGTCCAGGCAGAGTAAGTGCTCTAAACTGGCATCCAGCCAGCAACACAGAGACTGTTGGACTGTCACAGGCAAACCAGGACAGGGGTGTGGATGTTGTGTTAAAAAGGAAAGTTCCCAGCTTAGTTATGACAAGCTAAAACTAGCAAATTAAACTGATAGGTGTTCTTGAAATCTCAAACTAGAAACTAATATTCTGGTATAAAAATCACTTGGACTGAAAAATATTGATTTTTTTTTTTTCCTGTGAAATTGCCATTGCTTGAGGCTAGACATAGTGTTTATTTTTATTACAGTGTCAGCTCGGTGTTGTTAGAGGCTTCTCACCTCTGGTCCACAAGGATGTGTATGTTAGTCCCAAACCAGTGTTGGCATTGCTCCTCGTGTTATTAAGTGTGGTTGTTAAGCTGAGATGTCACACAGAGGTCCATCCTATCTGGCTGGGGATGTACTGCACAAGCTGTGGCACTAAATTTATTGGACAAAACCCTCCATGTTTCTAAGGCCATACATACACCAGATGTCACTAAATACTTCTATCCACTTTTCTTTTTTCCTGTGCCTCACTGTTTTTATATTTGCTTTAGAGTATTTTCATCAACCTTTTAAAAAAATTTTTTTGGTTGTTTTGAGGCTTGTGGTTTGGAGGAGTGTATTGTTGGTTTTCAGTGGTGTTTGGTTTTGGGGTTTTTTTGGTTGCAGAGGTCTTGAAGCAAATCTGAGCAGTGCTGCTATGGAAAATACACAACTGGGAACCCACTGGACAGTCAGGAACTGTTTGATTGACAACATCATTAATGATGGCAGTTTGAAAAATTTGGAAAAAACCACTAAAATTTGGGGATCAGTTGTATGGTTAAATTGCACCAAAATTCTACTTGCATCTCCTTCCTACTGGATGGTAGGTTTATTTCTATCTTTGTGTGATTAAAGGGGGAAACAGTTATATAAAAGTAATATGGTTTGTGTGCTAATGACTGTGTTTTGACAACACTGTCATTGTTATTACGGAGCATTTATTATCTTAGTACAAAATTTTAAGCTCTGGCTAATGTCCACAGAAAGGTGCTTTGGGCTCTTCAGTCCTGAAACAGCGAATCAGGTGGGATTACCCTGACCCGCTAATCTGCAGCGTTCATCCTTTTCCAATAGTTCGCACACAGGAGCAAATTAAGTGCCTATTTTTTGTGTCAACCCTGAAGAGTATCTGGTTTTTCAGCCCTTAGTGACTTGTTAACAAACAGGTATCAGGACAGGCTGGTGAAGGCAGGCCGCTGGCCACTCAGATGTGAAATGGCATCTCTTTACTAACTACAGTATTGATTCCCGCCTACCCTTGCAAACTGTGTAATTTTCTTTTCCCTGCTGCTAAACTCAGTAACAATGTATGAAGAGCTTTAGGGGCCCATCAGTGCTCAAAAAGCCTGCTCTTCCCTGGCATTCTATTGATTTTTCTCAAAAGCTTTTAAATTGCTCCTTCATTTTACTCAAATGCTCATTTCATCTCTACTGGATGCCGGCATTTTTTCGTTGTATTTAAACAATTGCTCCATTCACGGGGTTCCTAAACTGTGACGCCTTCTTATTACTGGGAGATAAACTGTTTAGACAGTTTTCCTTAATCTTGGATTAATCGTTCCTGTATCTGAATTGTGCTGTTCCGTATTCCCTCACTTCAAAAAAAAAAAATAAAGTCTGCAGGTCTTATGATCTATCAAGTATATGTGTTGTGTTTTCTCCCTTTGTAACTCTCCTGTGCAGCTCTTGAACAGCTTCATTTTCCTCGTGGTTTTTGGTGTGTTGGATTTTAATCAGTCCTTGCTTTCATGTGTGATGGTAGTTTAGATCTAACCTTTCCTTGGAAAATTGCTCTGGTATTCCTTAACACCGTGTTCTTGAGTGAGGACATTGCCTCTGACCTTCCTGAAATGTTGTTAGCAATGTTTGTCACACTCAGTGACCATCTTGGTGTGTAAATGAAGTTGTATAGTCCTTTAGGACTGTTTATTTTTCTATATCTACAAAGATGTTAAGTAAGAGGAGTAGACATTTGGTGTTACAATTTGTGCAGGCAAGAAAGGCTGACTGACATAAGGGAAACTATGACAAATGACTGGCAATTACTATTGTTAAAATACAGAGTTCTGGCATTTCTGCTGAGTTTGGACCATGTTCTTTTTGAAGTAGTACTTCCCACATTTTTTACCAACCCATGTGCTGAAAGTCTTTACAATGCAGTGCTATTTTTCTAAATTACCTTTTGCAGATGTCCATCCTCCAGCCACATTTTTACTTTGTACTGTGCTACCTTGTTCTGATACACAAGACTCTACACTGAAGGTGAAAGACTAAGGCTTCCTCAAACAGTCCACAGTCTAAATTGTTCATGCTTTTTCCTCTGGTGGCATCTAGGATCAGAATCCCCTTACAGTGTATGGCTGGATTCTGAAGCACTAAGGTTTTGATAAAATGTAAAATAAGTTTTTGTTTAGATAAATTAACTTGTGCCATTGTCAAGAGAAGAGACTTGATTTAGATAATTAAACTGAGGCAATGTGGGAAACTTAAAAAGTAGTCTTTTTCAGATGCAAAATGGGTGTCATGGCAACAGGGTCATGTTGTCCTACTCAAGAATTTTATGTAGATGTCAGATACCAGTTCATGTTTTAAAGTAAATATTATTGATGAAAAGAAATCACAATGTTACCACCCTTACTTTGCTCAAAAGTTGATATATTCAATTTTTTTAGGTTTATTTTTAAGTTTATTCAGAATTTATTTCTGCAGATAACTTCCTCAGCTACATTGTTGGCATTTTCAATTTCTAAATAATCACTGTGTTTATTCACCTCTCCTACGTGGAATAGTTTCCTTGGAATTTTGCTACTGTGCTACTTCAAAAACTTGACATAAGTCTTCCTACAGAACAGTTTTATCCACAGCAGCTACTAATACATACTAACCCAGACTGGCAGGGCTTTTTCATCAAGATCTGTCATTTTGGGAAACTGCTTTATCCTCCCCTTCCTTTGTGTGTGCAACTCAGATCACAGCGACTCTGCCCTCACCCATTGGTGACAAGAACCTGTTCCTTAGGAGACTGCAAATCCTCCCTGGGTTTGGAGTTTCAAAGTTCGTGTTTTGTCTTTTAAACAGAGTGGCGAGATCCAGAATTCATGAGAGAAGTTGAAGCTGCTACAGGACTGGATCTTGGTTCCTCTAAAAGTAATGGAAAAGGACAGAAAAAGAAAGGGAAGAAGCAAAAATATCCAAATCTGACAGACCTGAAGCAACAGGCTAACACTTCTCGTTCCCGGCTTGAGAAGAAAGTCTTCAATAAGTAAGATACTCCATTCTCTAGAGCGTGTTAAATTACTGTTTCTGTTTGATTTAACAGTACTTTCTGTTTCTACATTAACATGCACTTACTAAACAGCTTTCTTAGCTAAATGCAAGCAAGAATGTCTTCCATATGTCTGGAGGGTAAAAAATAGCAGGTACTGACAACCAAGGTTATTTCTGTGAGAGTGATTTTCAACTAATTTGCAAAATTTCCCTATGAAAGACTTTTTTCATCCTTTCTCAATTTTTTTTTAAAACCCTCTAATTGCTGGGTTGGCTTCTCTGGATGATCATTTATTAGTCAGGCACAGCAGCTCAGGTGGATGAGGGAACCTGCTGCCAGCCACTCACAAATGGGTTTTAGAAAGTACAGTAGCTCCATCTGTCCACTATTAACACCATTTCTGATGCCTGTTCTTGCTTAGGTGTGGCTACAACATAAATTTGCCTAAGCGTGCTCTGGTCTTTATCAAATGGGAAGCAGCTGCAGCTATTTAAAGAGTTTCACATGTCAAAAATGAAGTAGTCAAAGGAAAGTGAAAAGTGTAAAGTTGTCAAATCAAAAAAAGCAGAATTATTATTGTAAAATCATTAATGGTGGTTTATTCTCTAAGCATATTGGACAAGTTGAACAGCATCCAGGGCACAATATTTGTTTGAACTCAATTTTCCCTTCTCTGATGTACTGGTTATAATAACAAAGCCAGATCCACATTGCTTTTAGTTACGGAAACAGCACATTTTCTGTGCAATTCTCATGTCACCTGGTCTTAGTTAGAAGTCAGAGACATACAGTTCTAATGATTAGAATTTCATATCATGGTTTACTGTGGTTTGTGCTAATGATTTTGAGTGTGTGTTAGTGCCAGGTACAGGGAATCAAACCTGTCATGTTTTTAATAGGTTTCATGCTTTGCAGCCCTAAACAAGATGATAACCTTGGCTCCTTATAACAACCCCAAATTACTTGAAATGTATAGGTGATAAACCCAGGCTCTAGTCTGCCAATAAAGCTAAGTGAAATTGCACACAGATCATCAAAGTGGGATCTCATTTCATTTACAGTATCGCACAATCCACTGGTGCTAATGTAAAACCTACCTGACATGAAAGTGTCAAGGCCACTCTGCACTGCTAAAGGCTCACTTTTCTCCTACCAATTAGGTAATATTTGAAGTGCAAAACCATGACCACATTTTCCTTACTCTGGTAACTTTATTGGCAGAATTTTGTTAAAAGTATACCTCTTCCAGGGTGTTTTTTCAGAATGTTGGTTTTCATTGCAATTGCTGGTGAGAAAATCTTTAATCCCACCATTTATATTGTTATTAAGAAAAAACCTCTGTTTTCAGATGTTTCAAAATGGCTTTGGAAGTGCAACCATTACAGAGAACAGTTACCAAACCAGCCGTCAGCTTGTTTCTTGGAGATAACCCTGGGAGCAGAGCTGGAATAGTGTGTAGGGGCTGATCCTGAAAGAGGCTGGGGACCCTGCCCAGGTGCATGTCTTATCTTCATTTTCCTGCACAGTGTGCAGCATCCTCAGAAGTGATTAAGGCAGACTGTGACAATGTAGTTTTAACAGCACTGGCCTTGAAACCATCCACTTGTGTGATGGAACTTGCCAAACTTGTAGAAATCAAAGGAGACATCAGTCAGTGCCCTGTTTTTGAATGGGACACAGTCCCTCAAACCAAGCCTGTAGCTGCTGTACCTCCCACGTCAGCACAGCAGCCAGGTCTTTACCTGGAGATATGTTAGGAGATAACATCCTTCATAGGCAGGGTGACAGCTGAGAACACCTGCAAACATCAGCCTCAGATAGCTGAGCTTTTGTGCCAGAGGCATCTAAAGTAACCAGTAAAAGTGGGAACTTCAGAATCCAGTGGGGAACAAAATTCCTGAGGCAAGGTGCCCTCAGCTTTGCACAACAGCTGCTGTAAGTTTCTGAGGGAGCAGATGTTCACAACAAAACATTTTCCTGACTGCTTCTGCTGCTTCTTACACCTCTAGATTTGTGAACCCATTCGTCTGCCTTACCAGCTGGAGGATATAGGGGCCTGCTCTCTCTCTGCCTTTTATGACAATCTCCTACTCCTGTTCATGCTGTCTAGGCATCATTTTCCTCACCCTCAAAATCTCAGCTGTGTGATCTTCACTCAAAAGTTTGTGGAGGGGGAAAAAAGTGCAGGCGTCTTCACTTACCCAGCTCAGAAGCACTGCAGTCCCTCCCAAAAGAAATCTCTGGGCACATCTTTACTGGGAGGAAGCAATGGCAGCCAATAGAGCAGCAGCAGGGAGACAGACAGGCCTTCACTGGATTTGGGAGCACCGGCAAGCTTAACAGCTCTGAAGTTCATTCCCTCACTTCCTTTTTGAATCTGAAGAATGTTCCAGAGCCTTCTTCAAGCACAGCAGGAGATGCAGAGTGCTCAAGTGCTTGTCCGTCTCGAGGCAGCAGAGATCCCATTTCTACTTTATGTATGAATGAGGTATTGGACATAGTGTCCTGCCTGTGCTAAACTCCGAGCACTTCTGCAGCAGAAGCCTGTCTCTCTGTAGAGATACACAATAATCTCTGGTGTCTTCCTAAACTAGAGTTGTTCTTGTGGATTAAAAGCTGCTGCTCAGGAATGGGGATGCTGCTGGTGTGAGCAAAAAGAGTCTAACTCAGCCCACCTCTGATGAAACAGGGTTTTAGTAACCTGTGGACGTTGCTAAATGAGTTCACGTGAAGTGAACAGCAAACCCTTCCCTCACAAAAACATTCTAGATGTAACCCTCTAGATTGAGGGTTAGATTTCTTAAGGGTTTCTGAGTATTAATTTTTTAAGATCTCATTAGATACTTTTAGTTATTTTTTTTCCCTGAGAGCACTTACGTGCTTCTGAAAATCAAACTTGCTCTGTGTGCCTCTAAGAAATAGTGCTGGGAGGGTGGAATACACAGCCTTTAAACTGAAAGACTTGAATTTGTTTACTCCTGTTAATAAAATCATTGCTGAATTAAACTATTTATATTGCTGCAGCTAATTTAGTTAACAAGACAGATTTGTTCAGCCTCATCAATGCCATGCTCAGAAGCCTGGTAGTGATTAATCAAATTCCTCAACTTTCATAAATGTTCTCTGAGATTGAGTAGGCTCAACATAACTGTTATTATTGTTCTGTTTCTCTTTCAGAGGTGCCATGAAACGGGTTGTGAAAGCCATGAACCGAGTGGACCAAAGGAAGCACGAGAAGTTTGCCAACCAGTTTAACTATGCACTGAATTAAGTTGTTAATCACCTCTGCCCTTCTTTTATTACAAGAGTGCAACTGCAAAACCCTTAATCAAAGATATTTGTATTTACACTGCAATACTTTGCTAGGCACATTTTTACGGGTGTCATTTTTAAATTGTTTCCAAGTTTAACTTATTTGATAATGAATATTAATTTTGGAAAAGATGTGGTGGTGTGGAATGGAATGCATTCCAAAAGTGGATAATTATTTGAAATATACATGAAATAGAGACGCTTTATGACTTGTACATAATTTGGGTAAACTATTTAGGTTTTGGGGCTTGGTTCTTTTCCTTCCTAAGGGACTCATGTAATTTATACCTCCTTTGACAACATATGTATTTAATTTTCCACTTCCATGCCTTCAGGAAAAAAGATACCTTAAAAACAATTTGATTGCTGCCAGGGATGGCAATGCACAGAGCATTTGCTCAGCCTACTGCTGTACGAAGTGAGCCACACCAAGCAGCACAGCAGCTCCTGCAGTACCTCTACAAACATCTCGGTAAAAAAATCCAAATCAACTGATGCCATCAGATGATGAATGGAGTTTGATTTCTGCAACCTGAGTTCCAGGAGCTAAGTCAGTCGTGGTAGCTGTGGCACAGATGGAAAAGCTGAAATGGCAAAGATCATCCTGGCCTGCTTCTTGTCTTTCCGAGATGGTATCCCAGAATCTTTCAGAACTGCGCCTGGACAGCACATTGTGAAAGTCTGTAGATGTACACAGAATGTGCTCCAGTTGCACTGCTGTCAAAAAAGCCCCAATATGAAGTGAAAATAAGAGCTTAAAAAGATCATTCAAGTGGCACACTGAAATAGTGGCACAAGTGAACTGCCTGGCTTGGATCAGCTAAAATTACATCAGGCTAACTCCCCTTGAATGTGTCTAAGGACCCAGAAATAAACACAAGCATCTGGACTCCTCTAACTCCAAAGAGTTAATGTGCATTTGGATCCAGTGTGGGTTGCATTTCATGGCTGGGTACTTAAATAAATCTCCAAAACTTGTTTGCTGGCTATAGTCAAGCTTAAGGAGAGTGAATAAAACAATGACCAGTGGTGCTCTTGCAACATTTCATACAGCTTTATGGGTAAAGAAAATCCAGAGAATCAGGAGGATGGTGTTTGAAAATTAATTTCAAAGTGACCTGCAGAAGTCTTCAGTAAAATACTCATTACAAATTAAAATGGATTCTCTATAGCACAGGCTTAGTCACTCACCTGTTGAAGGTGTTTCTTCATGTGTAAGGAGGCTCTAAGAATTAAAAATTGGGAAAATTTTAACAACTCAGTGTAGCTTCTGACCACCTCAGACAAAAGCTGATTTACAGTTCTGCCAAATACTTTCTGACTTGCACAAGTACTGCATAGAAAGCAATTAATGCTAACTTTTGATAATTTATCTTGCAAGAGCTCTGTAATTTGGAAGACATTTTGTTCTTCAGTGTAGGTTGATATACTTCTGAAATACTGAAAATAAAACAATAAAGAGCCAGAATTTCTTGTAATATCTACTGACTTCACTGGAAAGTAAAGCCACTTCTACTGTCAATCTTGCTAATGTGGCAGTGAAGATTTCAGGTGAAAATGTGGATAAGGACAAACCAAGTTCCTCACCAAGTTGATTGAATCAGCGGCTAAACTGATTTGATTTCTTACTAAAGACAAAGTCACAAGCACAAAAAAGAAAGGAAACACACAAACTCAACAACTCCACCACCCCACACATTAGAATGTGATAGTGATCATTGGATGCTGGGATTCCCAAAAGTCCAAACTTAACTGACACTTGGTGAGTAATGTTCAAAGAGCCACAAAGGTCATTGTGCCACTATTCCAGAGATTCTTGAGCCTGCACAGGCTGAAGGTGTTCATTTACAGAATCTGTTTTCTCGTCTCCCTGTAAACAGAATAGGGAATTCGTATTGTGCAGTGACTCTTAGCCCTTCTTTGCTGGGGCCATGAAATGTCAGCACTACCGAGTCCCCAGCAAACCGTAGGTACACTTTACCCCATGGAGTTCCCATTATATTCCCATTATATTATATTATATTCCCTTTAATAAAGAGCCCAAAGACCAAGATTGGGAATGGAAACGGTAGAAATCTGAGGGGAAAAAAAAGTTCGGTTAGTCAGTAATGCTCCACTATGAGCAACTTGGTCTAGTGGAAGGTGTCCCTGCCCCTGTTGAGGGGGCTGGAACTGGATGGTGTTTAAGGTCCCTTCTAACCCAAACCGTGCTGTGATTCTAATGATGCTACTCAGTCACATCAGTTCTAGAATTATCAGCTAAAACTTCCCATCTGGACCCAGTTGTCCAATCTACCAGTTAAACCTGATCCTATCACATGACCTATGTGCTTTCTCCCTTCCTTTATTAAAAGCATGCATGCTTGGAAAAAAAGTGTCTTCTTGGAGTGCCTCTTTCATGCAGAAGGAGAATTTTCAGAGTTAAGGTTCCCTGGCAGGTGATAAATGGCCAGCTCAGACAGAGGTACCTGGACTTTGGGCCAGGTTGATGGCCACTGATGACCTTTTTTAAAGCTCTTCTACTGTTTTTCTTCTACATTTTTTTCTTCATTTTTCTGCCTTGAGGCAAGACAAACCATTGACCCTTCATAGGAGAATGTGTAGATTGCACATCCCCTGTAGCACTGCCTTTGTGTTCCCCTGGTTCAGTGTTGGACAAACTCCTCCACTCCCATGTTAATTATTGCCTCGTTTATCCAGTTATTTCTCTATAAGAGAGACTCAGCATGTATACATGCAACAGGTCTTGGATGTTGTCACCTGAGCATTCTCGTTAGACCTGGTCAGACATAATTCAGAGGGTTTGGGGGAGCTTTCTGCCTTTCCTGAGTTTATCTATAGCTGTGCTGGAGGAAGAAATTTAAAAAGGCATCTCTCTCCAAAGATCCAATATACCTTCACTAAATAGAAATCCTTCTAAGTTCAAAAATTCAAAATAGATCAATCTACCTTCTAGATACATCACACCTTTTGTGTGTCAGTTTACTTCCAGCAGTTTACAAATTTGGGGTCCCTGGGCTCACTGTTTCAAATGTTGCTCAACTGTCCCTGTGACATTTCTACTGGAACTTTTCTATTCTTGTCCTCAGGGCTTCTGAGAAAAAAAAAAAAAATACAAATATCATTCACATAATCCCTGTGTGTGGTTTTGTCTTTATAACTGGCTCCAAAACCTTTGCAATTGCTTACTGAGGATGCTGTGTATGATTTCCAGGTACCTGAACACCTTGGGGTGATTTGGCCCTTACAGTGTTGTTAAGGTGAATAGCTGTAATACAGGTTGAACATTGTGTGTCTGAAGGGACTCTGAGCTGAAGTGAGCTGTGCTGGTGCATCTAAATCATCCTTTTTTAGCTAGGGTTGTGTCAGTGGGAAAAAGAGAACTTGTAAGCAAAGACTTCTCCGTGGTTATTCTTACCTGAGCACAAGGTTGCACCTGGGGAGCAAAAGCCTGGAAGGAAAAAAGACTGCGGCATGTATGGTCTGGCACTCGAATACAAAGCATTTAGTGACATAAATGATCTTGGTATGGGGCTTGTGAGTGGTGCTTCTGAATGAAAGCCATCCTTCAGCCCATCCCCTCCGAGGTTTCTGGGGCAGGGTGATGGCCCCCTACTCATCTTTTGCACGATACCTTGTGACTTCATTTTCTCTAAACTTACTTGAGGCTTGGCTTTATCAGCCTGGGTATGGCTGAAAGTTTATATTAGAAAACTGAAACACTAAAAAGTTCCTAGAAATCACGGTTAAAATATTTATTTGTAGTTGGTTTTTTTTTTTTTTTAATTGGTAAGCAAAACATACACACGGGGTTTGTAAGCAGTTCTGCATGGACAATAGATCTTGCCACACAGAACAGTTTGCACTTTGGGGAAAGGCTTCAGTTAATCAAAGTGGGCATTATTGAAAAAAAGAGCGAAGAAACCAACTTTGTTTTGTGGAAAACAAAAAGTAAACCTGTTCCATTAGAAGTGGCTGGGGAAATGGATGATAAGGGTGTTACTAGTTCTAAGGAGCCTCTAGCCAGAAGCAAGAGGTGTTGAATCTCAGGAGCCGAGCCAGCACAAACCCAGTTCGGGTGTGTCACAGTAGCTCAGCAGAGGCGGATGGCCATCTGGTGGTCTCCCACACTCTGCAAATGCGTGGCTGTGGTGCGGCTGCGTGTGGGGCTTATCCAGCGCTGTTAGACACGTTAACGCTTTTAATCGGCGCTGATGTAAATGTCTCTGTAGGTTATTCATCAGAAAAGGTAAGGACATCTGGGTGTTACAGTAATACTTGACTGATCAGAATCGGCCATTTAAAGCCACGCCTTCTGGAATGCCTCACACTCCCCCAAACTCACAAGTTTAGCAAAGGCAGTGGTTTTGAATGGGCAGTGGCAATCGTGACGCACTTAACAGCTCTCCCTCTGGAGCACACCCCCGCAGGAGGTGGAGTTCAGGTCCCTTCTCAGCCTCAGAGGTGAGAGTCCCATGTCCTGGCTCGGGGACAGCCCAAGCCACCGGCAAATTAAATGCAGGAGAGCTGGTGGGAGACAGCTCACATCATTTGTTTCGCTGTGGTAACTGGAATTGAACCACCATGGAGCTAAAACTGCTTCATGCAGGAAACTAGAAAGAGAGTAAAAGAGATCTCTGCAGATTACAGTCCCCAGACTGGGGCAAGGGAGAGCTAGATCTGAATCCTTATTCCCTGGACTCCTGCCAGGAAAAACACTGAACTTCATGGATTCAGGAGAGAGCTTCCTCATTGATACTGTCACCAGCTAGATCAGCCCTCAGGACCCCGTGGGCACCAAAGCCTGAGAGAAGGGTGTTATTCTGGTAACTTCTGCAGAGCAATTTCTCCATATGTCTGTTCTAGGATGCTCTAGGACAGCTACGTTTAAATATACCCAAAACAGGTAACAGCATTCTGCTCCTGGGGGAAAATAACACTTGAATTTACACCTGCAAACAGTCGGGTTCTGCCCCAAGCAGTGCCCAAGGAAAACTCGGCAGTGGTGGGAGTGCAGAGGGAGGCCAGGTGAGGAAGGAAAAACAGAGGAGGGACTCGAGGTGTCAGGGAGAGGTGAGCCAGGAGCTGAAGGTGAAAACAGAGCGGCCAGTGTCCTTCCTGACAAGAGCACCATCACATACCCCCAAACAAATAAAACAATCTTGGTAATAGGAACAGAGTCAGCCACCAATTACCTGAAGGTCCACCAAGATACAAGACAGGTCTGGAACCAAGTCTGCAAGGAGAGGTCAGGGTGAGAGTCAACCACAGAGCCAGGCACAGCACCAACACTGCAGCTCAGGCAAGAGGCCCCAGTGAAATGCAGCTCCCCTGCAACCAGCTGGAGGGTTCGGGGGGAAGGCTCCTGGTAGATCTCTCCCAGCTTAGCTGTTTTCATGGCACCCTGAGCCGAGGTGCTGCAGCTGTGCCACATCAGGGCAGAGCTTGGGCACCCGCCGGGGTGTGGGATGGGGACACCAGGAAGATTACAAAGGTGGTGAGAAGCTAATGAGAGAAATGAGATCCTGCTGGTACATTCGGAGCATCCCTCTTAGTGGATGTGGTAATGGTCCTATTACAAAATCCTCTACAGAAATTGAAGGAATTAAGAAAGAAGGCGGGAAAAGCCTCAAAGCAGCAGCCTAGATCATACCAGTCTGAACCCTCCCCATCCAGCAGCACGTCCCCACTCCTTCAGCTGGGAGAGGTGCTAAGGATCCCAAAACTTAGCACATCCCCTAGAAAATACGTGTGGATGAGAGTTGAGGCTGCCTGGCAGCTGGACAAATCCAGACAAATCCATCCCCGTGGGATAAAGTTGTTGTTCTTCCAGGTGTGGGAGTCGGATGCTGCCCCTGAAGGAAAGGGAGGAGAAAGATCCCTTAATTACTCGTGTTTCTGAGTTGATGCTTTCCCTCCTCTTCTTCAAAGCCGATTGAGTGGAGAAGGAAAAGGATTCATGTCCTTGCTGAGCCTTTCCTATCAGCTGGGTCTGGGGAATACAGAGCCTAAATGCCGTGCCAGCTCAGGGGAGTGCTGGGGGAGCAGGCTCTGCCACGCTGGGAGGAGGGCACCGGGTGTTTGTGCTAGTGACGGGCTGCACCAGAGCCCGGGCAAACTGAGCTAGGCTTATGTCAGCACAATCTGTTTCTCCATCTCGAAATGTCTGTGACTTATATATCATCATTCGGCTTTCTGGGTAGACTACCCCTTGCTTTTCTTACTGTCAATGCCCTGAGCAAAACCCCCTCTCTCCTGTGCCAAGTGCTCGTATGTTTTTCCATTATCATCAGGAATCCCCTCTGCTGAGGGGTTAAGGAAAATCTTATTAAAATTTTTTAAATGCGGTGCTAATTAGTTTAGATGTAATGAGCAGCATTAGGCTTCTGGTTGCTTTGAAAGGGGTTGTTGAATAACCATTTCTGCCGACATTCCAATTTGCATAATGACGAGGTGTTGGCATTGCATCCACCATTAATTTGCTGTATTTATAATGCCATTATGGAGCCATTCTTATCCTCATGCACTGTAAAAGGTATATGGAAATATAATATATGATCCTGCTTGTTTGGAAATTGCTTTTGAATATCTCTGAATTTTTGTAATAGTATTTTTGGCAGCTGAAGGCTAACAGCACCACGAGGAGAGTCTGCCACACGGTTTCACTGGGGCAGAAATTAAATGTTGCTTCCACATGTGCACGAAAGTTTATTTTCCCGGGTGCTGAAGCGGAAGCAGCAGAGGTGAGTGTAAGCAGGTGTGCTGCAGAGCGTGCTCAAGGCAAACACAGTATTTCACTGCAAATCACCCCTACAAGGCATAGTGCTGGTGCTTGCAGTCCCAAAGAGCATCCTTAATCACAACTCTCAAAACATTTAACAGGTCACAGAGAGTGCAGCTTGGTGCTGTGAACTCTCGGTCAACACGAGGAGTTGGAGGAGCGCAACCAGCAGCTCGTTCAAATGCTCTCTTCCTGCATTTCTCCTCCCCTCCTGCAGACTCTGGGGACCAAGGAGCAAGAAATAAACTTGTCACTCTACCTGTGTTACAGTGAAAAGGTGGGAAGGAATCCCTCTATGTGCAGGATAAGTTCTTGTAATGTATGTGTGTGGTTACAGAGAAAATGAAAAGAAGAAAGAAAAAGAGCAATAATTGATTTATTTGTACTAAGTTTAGTAGAATTATTTTGCTTCTCTTGAAAAAGCAGCTGTTTACTGAAGGGGCTGAATATTTGCTGTGCAAACCATGTTACTGTGACAATATTTCTGTTCTTTGCTGTGGTGTCATCTCTCCTTCACTGGCACTGTAAAGTGTTTCTGGTTTGTGTCGTTGCGCAGAATAAAATCTAGAAGATGTATTCTAAAATAAAGTCTATGCCTTTGGGTGGACCTGGCTAGTTTTAGCTACCTGAATATGTGTCACGTCGTAAGAATAAATCAGTAAATCATATACAGATATTGCCCGACCCTGCATGTCCAGACTTTTGTGTTCCGGCCATGCTCTGTGTTCTGGCTGCTTCTCTACCGACACAGGGCGCATCCATAGGACTGCCAGCATCAACAGGATTTCTCCTGAATGGGCACACAGCAGCTGTAGGTTTCCAAGGCTGTGATAACCTGTTTTAAAGCTTATTCTGTATGAATAACCCTATCTCTGCCAGGAAGCATCAGGAAAGGAGAAAGAGCTCTGGCAGGGTTATTTTCACTGTGACAGCCCCATTCTGTCCACCTGAGATGTCTGTTTAATGTGAGCGTGTGGCACAGAACGTGAGTGTGTGAGCAAGAGGGAAAGAAGCGAAAAAACCCACCAGATAGAGAGGAATGTGATTTATGTAAACCATTTATTTAAGCCTACTTTGGGAGACAAACTGATGAGGATCCTCTTTGTTTACTTGCCTGTGCCCTTCATCCCCAGTGTCCCTCTGTTCTCTGCCTTGGTTTACCTCCCAGAGTCTGGAAAATCGTCCAATATCAGAAAAAAATCTTTCTTTTATTTGCTCTTAAGAAAGGCTCTACAACAACCATATTCACTTGTTTATCTTTGAGACAGAACCTGAAGACCAGAACTGCCCAGACACCATAAAATAATTTTCCTTTGAGTATTTAAATTCAGCTGTGTTTGAGCAGAATTATTTTATCATGTAATACAGGAATTAATGGGTATTTGTTAATATAGCAGACTACAAGCAATGGTGTATTTTTGGGAAATGGATTTAAGTTTATACAGACAAAGCTTTATTTTTAACGTTTCACTTGTGTAGTATAAGACTAGAAACATGTAACATGGCTGTGAGTTCAGTCTGAAACAGAAGGTCTGAAATACATGTCGAAAACCTCTAAGAACTAAAAAAAGTAGCTCACTACACCTACATTCCCTGCTCGAGTGGAAACAACACAAGGAATTTTTGCAGGTGATAGTACAGAACTAGTTTGCAATGACTTTGTGAAACATCATTGACTGCTGAGTGTAATCAATGACACAAAATATTTCCAAATATTTTCAGTTCTCTCTCAATTGTTTGGAATGTATCTGTCTGTATTTATGTGCTTTTTTTCTGCTGTTTTGATTATAAGACATTTTACTGAACAACTGAAACTTGTTCAGTATAAGCTGAAGAATATGAAGTAAAATAGATGCAGTTTCCTTTTTTTAACCTCATTCATTCATATAGTGAACAATAATGAGGTGCAATTAATATATGAATCTTTTCTTACCAATACAAGTTTGCACCCTTGGATTTAACATTGACTTAATGGGAATTAGCCCAAAAATATGCTGATGCCCGAGATCATCTCTGGTACGTGCTAAAGATGTCACTTGAACACACTGAATCAGGCTTTAAACGTGCTGCTCAGTCTGTCAGAGCTGAGACTGTCCTCTGGCAAATGCTTTGCTCCATGTCCCCTTGGATGTGTTCCATGTTCTGAATCCCCTAACATTAAATTTTATGAATGAATAATAAAGTAATTAAAAAATAATTTGACTGACAGAATGCACCAAACACCTCCTGCTTGTGTTATAACCATCACCCCCTGAGTCTGTATGTTCTGCTTGCACTGTTCCAGGGCTCATGGATGACTCACGGAAAACGAGCTCCAGGAACTCTGTGCAGGAGCACCGGGCATGGTGCGCAGGGCAGCAGGGACATCAGACAGGCACCACACGGGAATTGGCTTTTGGACCTTTCTGGGGGTCACTGTGGGAGCTTTAGGGGCTTTCTGTAACTCTCTAGTGGGACAACCTCAAATGCTGCATCAAGCCCTGTCTGACTCTCCTGCAGAACCAGAGTGCCAGTGGGCAGCAACACGGGTCATGGAGTTGGGAGGTTCAGGTAGGTGAGGGCATTTAGCTTTATCACACCAGGGGCTGAGCATTCACCTGAGATATTTCTCAACAGCTGCCCTGTGTCAACACCATTATGCTTCTCACTGTCAGGTTTATACCCACACACTCTGATCCAACACCACGAGCCAGCTGCAGAGTTTTGGTCCAGGGAGCATTATTTGAGTTGGCTCTTTGGCGTTGGTGCTCCAAATGCACTCTGGACACAGACAGTACCTGTGAGGAGAGTGTAAAACACGCCCTTCACCACTGCAGGTGCTGCACGCTGGGGAAGACACACACTAGAGCTGAGGCTCTGCAGTTTTGCTCCTGAGTTTTATGATCTCAGACCTGTGGATGAGGCATTGGAGCAAGGGTTATCAATAACTTCCTAAACTATGCTGAGAAAGATACCTGCGGCTCTGTTTTCAGCACTGCCATAAAATGTGAAAAGCCTTGTTAAATCGCATTTAATGACTGAGAATCTCAGGCTAACTGACTCCTTCATGCAGCAGCTGTGAGTAATAATACTCACATGAACAGGTTTCACTGGCAGGATGCTAACCGGCCTGGAGTGGGGGAATCACACACTCTGAAGCTCTGGGCAGCTCCTATTGGAGCTACATTATTTCCCACTGGCAAGGAGCTGCTTGGAGCTCCTGGAGTGCAGATAGGGGTTGAATTATCTCTTTATTCAGCTGTGTCATGCCTCACCTGAGCTAACACTTTGGCTGCTAGTGGCACTTACTCAAACCTGGTGCACAACGGCATAGTGTGAGAGAATCTCCTGAGTGTCTGTTTCCCAGTTTATCTGGTTTTCTCCTACTAGTAAGAGCTGTGCAGAGCAGTACTCCAGGCATTACTACTTGTCGTGTTTTCCCTGAAAATTTACTTCAGAACACCTTTAATCGTAAAAGTTCTTATTTTCACAAATGCAAATGAGTCTGGTCAGAGACTTCTGGTGCTTGTACGTTTCTGCACACGTGGGAGTGAGAACCCGGAGAATCCCGGATTTCCTGGAGCATCCCGCATCCTCCCCGCGGCTCCCGCAGGCTGCTGGACCCCGCACCCACCGCGCAGTGGAAACCACAGACCCTGCGGGGTCTGCAGCGTGGAGCCGGCTCCACTCCCTCCTTGTCTGTAATACCGGCGGTCGCGGCAGATTTTATTTCCACGGGAGGGCTGAAATACTTGATTCCATTCTAGAGTGGGTGTGCGGGAGCGGGGTGTGGAGCGCCCGGCCGCGCACAATCCCAGATCGGAGCCAGGCTGGGGGGACCGGGATGGAGCAGGGGAAAGGAGCTGAGCGGAGAGCGAAGCCCGGACACCCCGGCACTCCGGGGACCCTCGGCACCAGCCCGGGCAGCGATGCGGAGGCGGGTGCCGAGAGGAAGGGAGTGCTGTGCTACCCAAAAATCGCTCCGGAAAATACCGGTTTCTTAGAATTGCCCCCGAGGCGGAAAAAAAAAACAACAAACAAACCAAACAAACAAACCCACGAACACCAAAAATGAGTGGAAAATGAAAGCTCTTCCCCGGCGTGAGCTTTGGGGTCACGCAGGGAGTGGGGAAACGGGATAACAGCGTCCCTGCGGCAGCGGGCTGGATGCTGCTGGGCCAGCGGAGCCACCTCGGGGTGCTCACGGCGGTTATAGAGTTTTCCTCTGAAAGTAAAAAAAAAGTATTATAAAAGACCAACTTTGATACGAGTTTAAAAGTAATCAGCGGAACGGCGATGAAAAGATTATTTTATTTTTAAAGTTGTGGAATCTGAATGAAAGAGCCGATTTATTAAATTTACATAAATCCAAAATATCGGGCTCCCCGTCAGTGGAAACATGGCAGAGATGTCGGATTCCCTCTAGATATAATATTTGTTTCGTTCTTATTATTGCACAAATCGGCAAAGCCAATTAGAAAATGCAAACAAGGAAACTAAGAAGGGAAATACCCTCCCTCGTACAAGAAGAATAAAGTTTATTTGCGTATAAGAAATACGCTCTCAGAGTAAACGAAAAAAAAAGGATGATGCAAGACATCCCTCCGAGCGTCTCATGAGGCAGGCATTTTCCAGAGGAAACTTCTTTTACAAAGATTCACCCGAAAACCAGGGACTCGCCACCGCGGAAAGCGCCATGTCTTCAGAGTTTATTGATTGATTTAAAGTGTTCAGCAAACAAAGTGCTCTCTTTATCACCTCTTGCTCATTACTCCCTCGTCTTATACATTAATTATAAAGTTAAAACTTTTTTTTTTTTTTGTAACAACCAGAAATATACAGAAATGATTAACGTAAAAAACCAGCCCCGCGCCCCAGGAGCCGCCCCCGCCGCCCCTTCCCGGGCGGGACCCTCCCGCCCCCGCGGGACCGCAGCGCCTCGGCCGCGCTCGGGGGTCGGTGGACAGTGACGTTTGCAAAAAATATCCCTCGTCACCGTGAGGTCACGGGAGGGAGCGGCGCGTCTTTGCCTCTGTCGAGGGACAGGACCGATAGTTCTCCGTTTTACCCTGAGAGTCAAATGGGTACATAATCTTTTTTTTTTCTTTTTTTCTTCTGAAGTCTTTCGCGAGTGGCCAGACCAGAATAAAAACAAAGGCAAATAATATTAATAATAATTATTAAATTAATCAAACCCACATAGCAACGAGGGACGGTGAAAATAAAAATACAGGTAACGATTATTTACATCTACTTGTATGTACACGGGGGAGGGAGGTTTCTCCTCCTCCTTCCCTCAGCAGCACAGTCCGGACACATCGCGTACAAAAAGGGTCGTAGAAAGGCCCGAGGGCGGGGGAGCCTCCCGCGGGGTCCCGGGAGCCTCTGGCCGCTCCTTTCATTCCCCCGGCGTGGGTCGCAGCCGGGGGGCGGCAGGAACACGGGGCTGCCCCTTTCCCCCGGTGCCGCTGCCGGTCGGTTCTCGGTTTCACCTCTCGGGTGCGGGGTGTGGGAGGGGCCGTGCGGCGAGCGGCCCCCCAGGGCCCGGCCCGGTGGTCCTCGGAGGGGCGGCGGGCACAGCGGGAAGGAGCCGGGGGTGAGGAGGAGGAGGAGGAGGAAGGAGCGTCGGGCTTATAGGTGCGGGGTGTAGAAAGCCGGAGCGCCGTAAGTCTGGGAGCCCAGGACGAAGGGCGAGAGGACGGCGGGGCTGGGCAGGAAGGGCAGCTGGGCAGCGCAGACCAGCCCTCCGGCCGGGTGCCCGGCGTAGCTGCCGGGGCCGTGCATGGAGAGCGGGGTGCCCATGGGCGGCGAGTGGCTGAGGGGGCTGAGCCCCCCCGGCAGCGCCCCGCCGCCCAGCC
>VZTF01009189.1:1712316-1736435 GCA_013397755.1 Cnemophilus loriae | reverse complement strand
TGGGGATGCGGCCGGTCCGGGCCCCCCGGGTGCTGGGCTCCTCCGACCGCCCTGAGCTGAGGGGACAGGGCGAGGAGCTGGCCAGAAGCGGTGGGGATGTGGCTCGGAACTGCAGCCCTGCGGCCGGGAAGGGGCTGTCCAGCCCGGGGAGGTTTTGCCAGCTCTGCCCCTTCCGAGCCACCCACCTTCGACAAAGAGCTGGTACCGAGACGTGGCCGGGATAGGGGATGCACCCTCACTCCCACCGCCGCCAGCACGCCCACCAAACACCCGACGGCTGGAAAGGCCTTTGGGAAGGCAGCAGGGCGAGTATCCCCCGGGGTGCCCGGAGGGGCAGCGGGGCGCTGGCGGGGGCGAGGAGCGGCCGAGGAGAAGCCCCCGCCCGGGCCGAACCAGCCGTGCCTGGGGAGCGGGCAGCAGGGATGTCAAAGCGCCTCTAACAATTTTAGTGACGGAAATCTCCGAATCGATGGGCGATTTGCTGGGTTTTGCTCTGGCATTTTTAACCCTTCCTGCGTCTGGTTTGACCTCTTGTCACTTCCCGAGATGGAAGTATTAAAGTGGAGTAAATACTTGTATTGATTAGCAGAGCAGATACAAACTTAATTAAACTCATTTTGTGCAATGTACAAACTAGTTAACGGTCATTTAATTTATTTGGGTTTATATTACGCTCCAATTAACGGGTCTCCATCGGAGAACAGGGTAATTATCCGATATTTAAGACTATTGGACTTCTGCTGACGATTCTGTCATTA
This sequence comes from Cnemophilus loriae, assembly GCA_013397755.1. Lineage (NCBI taxonomy): Eukaryota > Metazoa > Chordata > Aves > Passeriformes > Corvidae > Cnemophilus > Cnemophilus loriae. The sequence continues at coordinate 1,735,677 of VZTF01009189.1, read as the reverse complement.
TGAAGCCTGAAAGCAAATCGCATTTTCCGGAGAACCGGCTCCTCCTCACCCTGGCCGGGCCCGGGCTCCTTCAAGGGAGTGGGAGGCGAATCCGCTCCACGGGACGGGGCTGCGGGAGGCCCCGCGGGCAGGTCGGGGGCAGAGGCCCGCATGTACCGTCCTTTTTCGCTGATGCTTTCAGGCACTCCTAAACTTCCTTCCTCTCAATTCTGCAACGGGGCTGTAACTCCGGGAACCCCTAATCAAGAACTACTTTGACTTGGTTAACCGAGATACGCAAATAGGAAGCGAATCGCTGGTCTGTCACCCTTATCCCGTCCGCAGTTTGGTTGTTTTTAATCCCCCCAAAACCTGAACACCTCGGATTTGCTCCGTATCCTCACGCCGGACCCACTAACACCCGTACGTAAAATCGCGGTGGTTTTAAAAGTGTGTTTTGTTCAACGCGCTGATTTCAGATATGGCTGGTTCAGTAGGAGAAATAAGGGCAGAGTATTGTAGTCCTTTTCACCCCGAAAATATCCCTTAATAACTCAGGGTTCATTAAGAACCCTTTCCAGCTTTCTGTTCAGGTCGGAGCATGGAAAACGCGGGCGAACGCCGCCGAACAGAGGAGAACCGGGTCATTTTTCTCCCAACTCGACCCAGTGAGTGCAGAGAAGAGTCCTGCAACCTGTAGGACCTGTTAGAAATTGCGAGGCATAATTTTTTGCAGCAACAATTTATAAAAAGTGCGTCTAGCAGCGCCTGCGGGGCAGACTCGGGAGATGAGCGCAGCCCCAGCGCTCACACTTGGACCGGCCCGGGAACCTGCAGCTGGCAGTTTTGGAGTTCAATTTTCCGTCTACGGAATCCCAGCCGTTGGTCGACTAAAATTTTTTAAGACAAAAAAGTGCAACGCGAATAGAATTGGCGACGGCGATGGATGCCGGGCTTGTTATTTTTGTTTCTGCAATATGTTAAATCGTAATTTAATGCGGAGTTTAAACTGTTATTTTTAACATTAAAATAGTTTTACGAGTGGCAAGTGATGAGCCCTGTTTTCACTCTCCTTTGGCCAGAAAGCCTTTGCATTTTTCGGAGCGGTTGGTACTTTTCTGGACAGAGCTACTTTTCGGAACACTTTTCCTAGATTAAGCCATCACTTGAACTAACATTAATTATGATGGGGAAAGAGAAGAATTAAATTTCGTGATTTTCGAGCAGTCCCGGATCTCTTCCTGGCCACTGCCGTAACACTAAGGCGATGTGACCGAAGGAGTCCATGTGTGGAGAGTTCGGGGAACTTCTCAGCGGGCGAAGCGCATCGCGGCGTGATGCCTCCAAACACATTTGTTTTGAGAGGAGAGACGGAGTTGCATTTCTCTCCTTGTCTGGAGATAAAAGTGTGAGATTAGCGATAGGTTAACCTCGTCCGTCTTTCTGGTCTCCCAGATCTATTTAATATGACAAAAGTCCGATGAGTTTAGAGGAATAATTACCCCAGCTCCGCACTGCTTTTAAAAATCTCTTCTGAATTCTATTAGTGCCTCATTCCTGCTTTTGCTTTACAGATGAAAAATGCTTCACGGCTCGGGCTGGAGCCGATTCCAGACCTCTTTCGCTGCCTAATTTTAATCGACAGTGTCCCGCTATGGCGGGGTTGGAAACCTCCGAGTCCTCTCTCGCCCCAGACACAGAGAAATTATTTTTCCTAAAGCGAGAAGTTTATCCCCTGCCGCTCGCTGCCTCTTCTTTCCCCTCTCTGGACATGGAATAACTATAGATATTTTCCACAACTACCTCCTTTCCCCGGAAACCCTCTGCGATCCCCAGAGTCGCGGTGTTTAGAGGTGAGAAAGTTGAGATATTCGGACCCAGAAAGAAAAAGCAATCTAGAGCTTGGGTCGAATGCAATTCCCGATCAATAGCGAGCCCTAATAAGTGTAATAGGTTTTAATCGAGTAATTATCCGAATTTTGACCCTATAATTTAGATGTTAGGGAAGAGTTTGCAAGGTGCTTGAAAGAGATATGCACAATTCGATAATAGGATATCGATCCAAGCAGTCCTACATGCCACTCTGGGGCGATTTTCCCCATTATCCAGCCTCTTTACGCTGCTAAGCACATTTTACCTTAAATGTAATCGAAGGAATTTAATTGTTTTTCCAGAGATAACCAGCATTTTGTCACAATTAGTCTGATTTGTCCTAAAAAAGCCAAGGGGAGAGAGAAAATTGAATCTGTCGCCCAGAGCAACGGGCGGCAGCGGCGGGGGGAGGACGGGAGAGGAGTCCGAGGCTGGGGAGAGACACAAAGTCATAAACGCCTGGGGGGGCCCAGGAGAGGTGGGGGTACCAAGGGAGGGTTTTCGCACCCTCAGGGCCAGGGCTCCGACCCTCCGAAGCCGGAGGAGCCGCTTCCAAGTCTGCCGGAGCCGGAGCTCACAGGCAGCGCTGGCCTTCCCTGCGAGAAGGAGGAGGAGGAGTATGGCGGGGTTCCTCCCCACCCCAGCCAGGCTGGCATCCCTGGGGCTGATCCTGCCACTCCCGGGGGTGCACGGCAGGAACAGCCCCGGGTGTCCCGCCGAGCTCCTCGGCGACGCGGGGACCGGAGCCCGGCCAGGGCCGAGCCCCGGGACCCGCCACCAGCTCCGGCTTGTCCCGGGAGGACGCGCCTGGCTCCCCTCTTCCCATCCCTCCGCCTAGCACAGAATTCCACCTCTCTGCATCCGGCAGCAGCAGTGCACGGCGCATGTGTCCTTCCTTGAAGCCGGCTGCCCCCAGCGCCCCGGCTCCCGAGGCTGCCAGCGGGGGAAGGATGAGATGTCAAAGCACGCGAGACCCTTGTTGGGGGAACTCGGGGCAGCCCCCCGCTCGGAGGGGATCCGATCCCCAGACCTACTTACTGATCAGCTCTGCGGACTTCTTGCACGCGTCGAAATCTTCGGCGAGAGCCTTTTGCTCGGCCAGCTCCGTCCCTGAGTCCTCGGGCTTATCCTCCGCCCCCAGCGTGTACTCGGTCCCCGCCGATTTGTACAAGCCCGCGCACTGCCGCCGCTTGCTGTTGAACTTGTTAGGGTCCAGGATGTCGAGCACGGAGAAGGAGGTGGTTCTGTGCACCATGGGCAGCGCTGCCACTGCCCCCTCTTGTCCGGGGGTGTTGCTCTGGCTGTCCCCTTGCCTGTCCCGGTTGGCAGGGCAGTAGAGCGGCAGCTCGCCGCCGGCCGAGAGCCGCTGCTCCCCGCGGCTGTCCATCCCTTCCCCGTGGCAGCCGCGGGGCTCCCCGCCGATGCCGGCCGCGGCCGCGGGGGCTGTCACCGCCGCGGCTGCCGCTGCCGGGATGGAGATGTCACCGACCTTGTCTCTGCTCACATTCATGACTCTTTGCAGAGCCCCTCTCGGTTGCAACTTCTCCCCCCTACCCTCCCCTCTTGCTCTCCCCCTCCTTCCTCCGGCGAAGTTGATCTGGAAACTCCTCCCCGGCTCCGCTCCGGTTCAGGACGAGCCGCTGCCTTCAGCTCCCCGGGGCTGCGCTGGGTCCAGCCGCCGCGAGCCTCCGGGGGAGGCAGGGAGTCACAAGGTGATGCTCGGCTCAGAGCCTCCACTCAGCTGCTCCTTCTTCCTTCTCATCATCCTCGCCAGGCTGCCCAGGCGCTCCTGCCCCCCCTCCCCTTCTCTCTCGCTCACACACACAGAGGCAAGGCTGTATCTTATTTATGCATTCATATTTAGCACTGGATTGTAATTGGCTACAAATTAATCCCTTGCCCATAATAGTCTGTAATCTTCATCACTGGAAGAGAGACACGGTGAAAGTGTGTGCCGGGGGGAGGGGGGCAGAGAGGGAGAGAGCGAATGAAGGATGGTGTTGGCTGTGATATACTTGGCTGTCAGCTCTGTTTCAGCACACCTCCACTCATCTGGAAAGCATCTAAATAGCCTTATTTGGAGAAGTGGGAGGAGATGACGCTTTCTTTTAAATAATTGCGGGATCAATATAAAGAAGATATTATACACTGAAAACGGGAACTTAAGGTCTTCCATCCCTAATAGTGGAGTTAGATGATCAAAAGGGGATTATGTGTGTGTGTGTGTGTGTGTGTGGGCTCAGAGGTGTCAGCCCCCAGCACCTGTTTCCCTTCCCTGCTGGGTTTATTAAATTACAACAAAAGGAGAAAATTATGGACGGAGGTTTAGCGGTTGGAGCGAAGCTTGTGTCCGCGGACACGCGCACCCTCACACGCTTCTTTCTCCTCCTTAGCTAATTAATTAAAATCAAAATTAAATCTCAAATGTAAGTGCCAGGAAAGTGCCAGAAGAAAATTAATACGTTTAAACGGCACAAGACAAAACATGACGATAAATAAATCCTGAGTAACTGGGAGAAAAGGTCTACTCCTTTCCATGCAGGAGTAAAGGTATAACCAGACCTAAGTTCCACTTTCGAAAAATACTCTCTAATTAAAAACGGTTTAAACTGTAGAAAATTAAGACATAGGAATGAAATTGTCTGTGAATTAAACAACCTCTTTTCCCACCCCCTACCTAATTTTCTTCCCTTTCGTGTATAGTTGTGTGTTCTTTGATCATATCAATTTCATTCTTGTTTTGGACGCTCCAGTCGCTACTCAGTTTGAATTAACTGCCAGGAAAAAAAAAGGGGGGGGCGGTAGGAATATAGAGAAAGCATAAAAGGAAAATTAGATTTTTTTTTGTCTTTGAGGCTGGTGACACATACAAGGACAGGTCCTTTGCAATTACCGCGGGCAATGATCCTTTAGAAAGCAGAAATTAAAAGTTGGGAGAAATAATGGGTAAAACAATCAGCTTGTAATTTTGGTAGGTCTTGGACATGATTAGTCCATCAGCGGGCTGGGCCCAGGGGAGTCCCGCTGAGCCGGAGCCCACAACAGCCCCCGCTCATATATTATACACCAGCCCTTAGATTTTAATCAGACACCACAACAGTGTCCTTTCTCTTTTATGACTTTATTATGCTTTATCTTTAAATTATAAATCACCTCCTGGGTTGAAATGGTATGTATAATCTCTGATCATGAGTAGGTAATTACCTCTCCCCCTTGTCCTGACCCCACCGACGGGGCTGCCACGAACACACAGCGAGAGCGAAGTTTTAATCTGCGTGTGCACACACACACGAACCCACACCCAGGGGTTTGTTGGTTTGTTTGTTTGCTAACAGCTCCTCTTTCCTTCCTCCTCCTCCTCCGGCCGTGCCTCTGATACCATCTTTTCTTTCGGATAAATTTTCCTCCCATTACTCCTGCCCGCAGCGCTGGGATATTATTTATGAAAAATAGATGGTGGTTTAGGTAGATGCCAGTGACTCGGCTGTATCAGATTCGCTGTCGTACTCGCTTGTATTTGTACTCTTTGTACCTTTTTTTTTTCTTTTTTTTTTTGGTGGGGGGGAGAGGTGGAGAGAATGCTCTTATTTGGGGGTAGCAGTGGTAGGAATATTTTTCATTCCCTGGGTCAGTGCGTCTTAGAAAAAAAAAAAAATTATCCTAATTGTAAGTGACTCCTGTGCCAGGGCAGGGACCGCTCCCAGGCGTGCGGAGCCCAGAGCGGCGACATCAGCACAAATTCACGGGTTAGCGCTGGGTGCTGGGAGCAGAAGGACCCACATCCCTAGGGAGCACCCCCGAACAGAGGCACCTCCTGTTCGCCTCGATGTGCTCTCAGGCGCCACCGGGCTCCGACAGACACAACCCCCCCTCGCCGGGAGCCGAGTGGGGTGCGCAGCCGTGCTGGGCAGGCACTGCCGGGCCCCGTCCCGCCGGGACCCCCAGCCCGCACGGCGCTTTTGTTTGTTGGCGGTTTAAAGCGAGTGTTATAAAGATGTTCTATTGCTCCTAATCACAATTGATTGTCAATTAGAGCCTCATTTGTGCAATCTCCATCCATCTGCCATCTCTGGTTATCTGTTCACCAGAAAGTTAGCGCTGATTATGGGGCCGTAGATGAGTTGTGACATGTAATATCTCGCCAGTGGTCGGGCCGGGTGACCGGTCCCATCTTCCTCTCTTTCCATTTTCCTTGAAGGATGGACGAGCAACAGCCTCTCCTGACTCACTCGTCCGAGCGACTCTGTGCTGCGGGACCAGCTGGAAGGGTGCTGGGGGTGAGGGGCTGGCAGGGCACCCCCAGACAGGCGGCATCAGCGCCGTGCAGAGCCCAGTTCCCGTATTTTGGGCCCGGATCCCTTGCCCTGCTGAGGAAAGCTCCCACGGAAACATTTCCTTCTCCGAAATAAATAGGGAATCACACGGAACACCCTCGCGTTTTTACGAGCCTCCTCGCCGCAGCGATGGTTATCTCCGTAGTTAGGCTGAATTATACCTGCGGGGAGGTGATATTTTCAGAGCCTGAAGGCACCGGTGGCCAGAGCATCTCCCGGGAGCCGCCAGCCCCTCGGCCGCCCCGAGCCCCGTGTGCCCCCGAGGCGCCACGTTTGAGGACGGGACCCGATGCCTTGGTTCTGCCAGGGCAGGGCAGGTGGGACCCCGCTGAGGGCTCTGTCCCGGCTCCCCTCGGTGCCCGGTCACTCTGCACCCCAGGAGGGAGCCAGGCCGGGCACTCTGCGGGTTCCGGGGTGCCCCTGCAGCCCCGAAGCCGCCGGTCCCTGCGGTCCGCGGGGTGCTGCGCTCCGAGGAGAGGGTCTCGCTCGCTCCCACGGCTATGAGCGGCTCTTATCTTAATTAGTTAATACCGATTTTCAAATTATGTCTCAGCGACCTCCAGATCAACGAACAATCTTTTTTTTTTTTTTTTTCTTTTTGACTGTTCTCCAGCCATCCCTCTCCCCGTCCCTGGGGCTCTGGAGCTTCGGGTAATTAAGGGCATTTATCGCCGCGGTAAAACAATTTAGCAGCCCTCACTGCGCCGAGAAGGTCACTCTGGTGGCTGCACCAGACGCGGAGGCTCCGCGTCCCTCCGCGCTCGGCGCTGCCCGCAGCCCCAGTACAGAGGAGTCCCGAGGGTGGGGGGCTTTCCACGGCCGTGTCTGCCAGGCTGAGGGGGGGGCAGGACCTCCCTTGGACTTCTGGACTTCCCCATATTGTTTCTAAATGCAATCGGGCTCCAAGATTCATCTTGCTCTTAACGGGTTACCCTCGCGTTGTTGTTGTTGTTGTTGTTATTATTATTATTATTACTACTACTACCTTTGCTCCTGGGGCCGCAAGCAGGCGCGGGATCAGCCCCTGAGCCTCGCACGTGGCTCTTGGTCTCATCCTGATTTTGTGCCCCGCGGGTGTCTCCCCGTGCAGGGCAGAACTGAGGACCAGTTGTCACCTCGGGATGCCCGTCTCCCCTCGGGAAAGTGGGAATCCATCCACACACACCCCCAAGCTAAAATCAGGGAATTAATTAACTCTACCCACGAAGGCAAATGATTCAGGAAGAAAAAAAAGATTCTGAAGCAGATCTCGCCCTCTATCAATGCGGTGTCAGGTCCTCATAGTAGAAGATTTAAAAGCCCTGGGGATTCCAGGTTAGAGTAGTAATGAGCTTAATTGAGGTTAATGCTTCCTGCACAGCTCCTTGATTATTAAATTAATATTATCACACACATGAATCATAATTAGAAGTTTAAATAATGCTCTAGGGGAATCCTCGGAGGATCTATTAAACAGTTCCCTTCCCTTTCTCCGGCTCCCTCCCTGCTCCGCGGCAGCCCGAGGGCAGCCCCGGGGGCGGCTGAGGATGGGCGCTGCTGGAGGGGGGCGGACGGGGAGATGCCCCCGAGTGTCACCGCGGGGACGGAGAGAGGGACAGCGCACCCACGGTCCCTCCTCGCCCTTCAAGCCTCAGCGCGGTGGATCCCCGTTTAACCAGCCGCTCATCCCCGCCCCCCGCCTCCTGATTTGGGCGCTTATCTCCCAGCACCCGGGAGTTTATATAAAATACTAATAAAGTGCCTTGTTGTCACTTATCGCGGCTGGGATCGGCTCTGCAAGGGCTTTTTCACACACCTCGCGGAAGCAGATCCGTTTTGCTGGCAGGAGGCTGGAGGTGCCGCCAAGAGCATCCCTGGGCCGCCCGCCGGGATGAGGGGCAGGGAGCGGGGACGAGGGAGGAGGTCCCCCCGCCTTGCCCGGGTACCAACCCCAGCTCCCATTCCCGCGGCTCCAGCCCCCGGCACGGCCGTGACACGCGTGGGAAGCAGCCGAGGAAGGGGGTGTCCTTCCTGGCCGGGGGAGCGCCCCCGACCCTGCCCCCCATCTCCTGAGTCGGGTGCTGCAGCACCGGGGACCCACACGTGCTGCGAGGACAAGCGGCTCGATTATCATTATTGTTATTTAATATTATTACTATTATTATTATTATTACTACTACTATTTCTAAGGAAAGATTGAAGTGGGGGGAAGTAGCGGTGCAGGGGGCACACACAGCCCCTCTGCATCGTCGGGGCTGTACATGTAAAGGGAAAAATAAAATAAAAGATAAATCAGATGGCCGGCACGCACGTAGCTCTCTTGCTCTTTCTTTCTCTTTCTATTTATTTTCCTCTCTGTTGCTGAAACATATTGAAGGGGGAGAAAAAGGAAACATTAAGATCAACTGTGAGCCTTGCCGACGGTTTAACGATTTCAAATGAGCTCTGACTCTGGTGAAAATCTGACAATTACCCATCAGGATGGCAGATGATGGTTAAAATTACCAGAAATCAATATTCTCACCGGGTGTCCCAGCCTGATAAGAGAGACCAAGACAATGTTGACTATTAAAGTCGACAGCTTGAGATATTACACTATTAGTTATGCTATTTTTAATAATCTATAATATTTGGGCTATAATTAATTAATTATACGGGTCAGATAATATCTGGGGCTGGAATGAGGTCTGAAGGGTCTATTAAGGTTGGTAATGAGAAAGGAGAAATCTAATCTAAGGACGAGGAGCCGTGAAGGAACAAATATACAACAGACTTCAGATAGAGCGAGAGGGAAGGAGAAGGGCTATTGCAGACTCAGTGCACACACCTCTGCTCTGCTCATCTCCCAGCCAGAGGTGCTGCCCGTGATAGCATCTCCCCCTGCGCCTTTATGCAGGTACCCACTGCTCCTGGAAGAGGCCTGGCTCTCACTGGGGTGCTACAGTCCCTGGGAGGCTAGAGAAGGGAAAGGATCGGATATGTATTAAGGAATTAATGCTAGAAAAAAGGGAAAAAAAAAATCCCAAATAAACTCCAACATGTCATCTGTACCCATCCTGCCCCTGGCTCTAGCAGCCAATTTCTCTTATTAATTGGGATGTGGGGACACTTCCGGCAGTTCATGAAGCTCAACCCTCCTTTCAAATACTGCTCAGCCCCTGCTCACAGGTAGTGTCTGACTTGTCCCTGGTGTCTAAGCAGTGGCTTCAGATGTATCTCTGCATCCTAATGGCACATGTATGTGTGTGTGAACATCAATGTTTGTGAATACATGATATAGGGATATATAATGTAATGTATGGATATTTTTTTCTGTAGATACAAATGTTTATACAGCAATGTACACAAAATAAACGTGAGAAAGAATAAAAACTGACTGCGTTGTAATGTGCATATATAAATACATCTATTTCTCTGTCTCAAAGTGTTAATGTGTGTTGCATGTATCAGGAACATAAAATGGCTTTATTCCCTTCTCTGCAAATGAACTTCAAGCCAGACCCTGTCCATTATAAACTTGCTCCTTGCTCAGCGTTACTAACCAATATTCTAGGTGTGACACTCAGGGCTTTACCTATTTTACATCGATTATAAAAATCGCTCCTTCTACCGCTACGATAATCCATTTTCTAGGGGTGTATTATTTTTCATATTAGTTCTACTCTTATTAGTTACAGGAGGGTGTGTTGAACAACATCCTTTCATACGGAATGATGGAAACCACATTTTCTAGTTATGCTTAGATTAGCCAGGGTACTAATCCTTTCTTTTTCCAAGTAACATCTTAATTCCATAATTTTTAATAGGCATCTCTTGGTCATACTTTTCTCAGCACTCTATTTATAAGATAGTCCTCGTCAAGAACTGGAAATCTCCGAAGGACTAAAAAAACCTTTTGCAATGGCAGACATCTTTCTGGGACAACTGTTTGATTTAGTTCCACAGGATTCATTCCTTCCCCAGTCCTCTCTGCTGTTAATTGAAACCCAAAGCCAAGCCTGCAGAAGATGCCCTGCCCCATGTCTCCTTTGCATCCAACATGGATACTTCCCTTTTTCCCCAGCCAGTGCCTAACCAAGGCTGTTATATGGTGAAGAGGTGCCAATCAAAGGCAAAACTGAGAAGCTGCTAGATGGACAAGGGAAATAACTTCTGCAGGCACTGCTCACAGCACCTTCTCAGGCAGGAGCAGCTCTGAGAGCAAATGAAGATCCTCACCCAGCAGATGAGAAGGAAGGGAGAAAAAGAGATCCTTCTGTTTCTTTCATTATTTCATACGTATAGGAGTAAATTAACAAGAAGACCTAAACAGTTCACTCCTAATATTTATACAAGAGGTTAGCAATGCTGCCAGGACTTAGCAGTTGTGATGGGTTTGTGGAAATATCTCCAGCTCTTGTTGATTGTTGTGGGATTTTCAAACGCTGCCAGAGCTTGGGAAGCTCGAGCACACATGGGGCAGTTGGAAGGAGCTGGAACTGAGTCCCGAAGTGTTTCAGGTCAGGAGAAGAGCAAGAAGCCAAAACAGCAGCCTAACAACTTAATTGCTCAGTAGGATAAACGTGGTGAATTCAATGACAAGTGCCACATCCCTAATTTGCCCATATTGACAGGTTGCTTGTGTTGCCAATACTCTGAGCTACAGAAAATGGTGCCAGGGTCTTTCCACAGTCAGGTCCCAGTTTTCTGGCCAAGGTCTGCAACATCCCAGGATTCTCCCACCTGCTGCAGAACTTCGCTGATGTCCCCACAACACTACTTGTGGTGAAGTTTGTTTTGGAAGGGACACAGCAGGTTGTGCATATAGTTATGAGTGCCTCTTGTCAAAGACACCCTCAGATGGGTGAGCAGCACTCATCTCTTGTGATTTTGTTATTAAAGCATTTAGAAATGCAGGTGATAAAGAGATGAGACACACTGAGAATAGAAAGATTACCCTTTTATATCTAATCTAGAGAGTTAAGTCAAGGGGCACTCTACAAACTGGTGCCAATTGGGCTGGCTGTGTCAGCTGATTTACACAGGAGGGGGCTGAATGCAAAATTGCCTGATGCTTTTATTGTGAGACCTTGTTAATATTGGAAATCCTGCTCCTATCAGTACTGAGAAACTTCCTGCATATTCAAGTAAGAGTGTTGAAGGCACTACCCGAAATGCTTTTGTAACTGGGTTGGAGTGTTTTAAAGCATGCCTGGCATGCAGTTACTCCTCTCTTAGCACCATGGTCCCAGCTGAGAGGTGGTAATTCACTATTCAGTTCCATACCGGGGAGGAGGGAAGGTAATTTTTTAGGCTGCCTAAATGCAGATTGAAAGCATGTCCTCTTATTTATAGCCAAACCAAGTGGGTATACCGAAGCATTTTGCAACCATTTTCTCTGCATTTAGAACAGATGCAAAAAACTACATTGGGTAAGAAGCAATAGAACTGCTGTGCTGCACAGAAATGTTTCTTAATTTAGACATTTGGATGCCAAATGCAAGTTAGGACTCCCATTTTAGCTGTACATTCAACATGAAAATTTGGACCTGAAATCTCAGCCAGGTACCTTGGATTCTGAATCAGATTGATTTATAATTTATTAATTATTTAAATTAAAAGCTGTAATAATCATCAAGCAGTTGGATTGATTGCTGGAGAAGATCCAAACAATGCTGGCTGATGTGTATGTGCTGGGAAAACTACTGGACATCTGACACATGGTATCTGCATTGTCAATCCTACAGGATGAAAAATTTGTGGACTGCACTGGTCACGAATCCTAAATGTGAAGGAAAACATCATAAAGTGTGGTAAGTCAGTGTCTGATAAGAATGTGACATTTGGAAGTGTATCCTTTTTGATATCAGTGGGACATCAGTTTGTGAAGGTTAGGGAAAACTAGGGAAAAGATTTGCAGATAAGATGTAAAACTAAGAGCTTGAAGTTCAAAGTAGCAAACAATCCTGTCCTGTCCCCACATTAAAAAAAAAAAACAAAAGAGCAGTTAAAAGAGTAATATTTATTGTACTTTGTAGTGAATTACCAATACCTAGAACACTAAAAACAAGTGTCAGCCAGTGCAGTAATTGCAGTTACAGAAATAACAAACAGAACTGTACCCTCAGCTATTTATAACTGAACTGCACTGGGCTTTGCCTAGAAAATAGTATCATTCTGTAAACGATATCATTCTCCACTAAGCAGAGCTGTGTGTCAAACCTGGAGTCCTTGCTCCAGCTTAACATCTGTTCAGGGAAAGCAGCATTTACTCATTTGTTTTTATCACTGGATGATAGGAATATAACTACAGCTGTATATATAATGTTGCTTTGATAAGCACATCGTAAATTGAAGGAGAAGAAATCATAAATAGATATATAAGTTAGTCTGTAACAATGGTTCTTTCCTATAAATGATGTAACTCCCATTTTCTGGCTATTGAAACAAGTGCAGATACAGACAAGAAGAATAATCTGTACCTGCAGTTGAACGAGGAATGGGAACAAAATTCCCAGCTGTCAGATTCTCATAATAAACAGCATGGAAAGTAGTTCAGAATAGGCGGGGATGGGCAAGATTCCCCAAATTACAAGTTTTATCTTTCAGTTCTGCTGTCTAAAAGTTAATTGTCTATTCCGCATTAGTTGTCTAGGCTGGCATCTTAATTATTGCATAGAAGAAAATGTTTCCATGGGGCATTTCATTCCACCTGTCCTGGATTCCTCGGGATCCGAGGCACACAGAAAAATCATGCAGGTGATAACAAGCACCATTCCTTCTGCCTTTTCAGGCAGAGAAACCAGTCCAGGTTCGTGGTTACAGCTTGTTGTTTTAACACAGAAGTACACATAACCATTTCCCAAGTGTTTTGGGAGACTCAGTGAAGGGCAGAAGTCTTCTTGAAACTCATGTTTCTGACATGTTCTTTTTGCCTTAGTCCTACTTTTATTTCCAAACTGTAAAGATGATGAGTTTGTACCAGATACATGTCCCTCTTAGTGAGCCATCAGTTGTGTCCTACACCGTGATTTTCAGCCTCACTGAAAGCAAGGGGAATCTTGGTGTTAGCGGACACAGGCTCAGTTCAAAGACTGTTTCACCCACATCTCCATTTAATTTTTAAGTGAATCAATTGCTGTAAAGCTGATGACACATGTATCTTTATTAGACTGACCCAGTTATCAGTATAGGTTCGCTTTGTACCCCCTTGGGTTGCCAAACACAATCTGTTTGAGTGATGTCGGGTCCATTTCTTTGCATGATCATTCTTCCAGCAGTCAATACCAAGGTTTTTTAAGTTATCGACCAGACAGCTATTGGATGAGGCAGGGCCACATGGCCTACTGACCTAAAATACTGTAGCAAAAGTGGTGAAGATATGAAATCAATAACTTTATTGAAACAAATATCCGAGCCGACACTTTCTGCAGAAGGATTAAACGAAGAAGGCTGTTGTGGAAATGGGTCAAGTTGTAGGTGGCTGATGCGTGTAGGAATTCAATCAGGTTAATGGGAATTCACGTGTGAGGGAGGGAAGCAGAGAAGCAACCTTTGGTCCAGCATCAGGGTGTGCTTGGCTCCACAAGGCTGTGCAGACCAGCCAAAGGACACACACAGAGGTCTGAGGGACCAGGATGTACCTGCTGGAATGACACTGTCAATGACACTGTTTCTCCTCTCGTCCTTGAATAACTCCATCTGCTGCACCAAGGAGCTGCCACTGTGTGCTTGCAGTGCTGGGAGCTCTGAGGGGCACTTCCTGCTCTGGGCTGGCTTTCAAGGCAAAGTGTTGATCATCTGTTTCCATCACTGACTTTGGGGAGGGCTTTCAAGGCAAAGTGTTGATCATCTGTTTCCATCTCCGACTTTGGGGAGGGGTTGTGGCTTCTCTGTGTCACACAAGTTCTGGCAGCCCCATGGGAGTTGGATGTGTACAAACGTATTGTGCATGCACCTGAACTGGGCTTGCATTTGAAACTGTTTGCATGGCTTCACAAGGCTGGAGAAACACTGTTAAACCCATATCCCATGCATAGGCACATAGTGTATTTATTTGGTTGGTGTTTCAGATTTCATGGGTATTTTAAACTAACTAGCATAGCCTTGTCATCATCAACATGTGCTCAGTGATTATGGTGCTTCTACGGTGTTACTTTTCATCCTAAATGCTTGAGCAACACCTCAGCCCTTTAGGTGAATCCAAGAATTTCTCAAAGCAGAAAATGTTGTTATCAGCACCAGTTAATATAGAAAATCTTGCCTTCACTTACTGGAGCCACAAGAAAAATAATTTAATAAAATAAGTTACTTTATTTTCTCAAAAATAACGTTTTTGTTTGATTGTGAAACAGAGAGAAAAGAAAGAATGAAGAAAAGCTCAATAAAGAGCCATTTTATTACCGTTGCTAGAAATAAAATAAGTGTAAGGGAGACTTGGCTACTGTTTTATTGTAGCTGTGAATTCACTTCTTTCATTTAAGTGTCTGTCACATTAGTAGAAAAATACAGATCACTCTGAAGTGTGTACACTGGCAGTGACTACGCCCATTTTTCATTTTAAATAACTTTCAGCTATTTTTTCCTTTCCATAGTTGAAGGCAGCAGGCTGGTATAGGAAGGGGTGCAAAATGAAAGCAGCATCTTTTTGTGGGCTTTGGGTGAGAATTTGGCACAAGTGGCTTTGCTCAGTTCCCACTGTAATACATTCTCAGTTTAATTGAAGGAATTAAAATGAAAAGAATTAGCTTGAATATATGTGCTTTATTTAATACTGTCACAATATGTTAAACCTAATAACAAACCAAATTATTCCCAAATCACTTCTCACTATTGAATGTGTGTTTTGTGAACTGAAATGAATTTACTATGAAGTCACTTTGCATCAGAGTTTTTGTATGTCAAACATTTCTGTCTCTACCACAATGCTGAAATGGTGGCTTATAAGTCATCCCTAGTAGATATATGCAAGTTTAGCTGGACTAGTTGAGGATTGAAGCAACTTTAAAATGGGCTTGTGAAATATTTTTTTATAAGAAATATGATGTTTACACCATAAACAATAACAAGCTTTTATTTAATACATATACTTGGGAGATGAAATTGAAAAAGGCCTAGTCATAGGAGACATGTAGGAATTAGGCTAGAAATGAACCCAGTGATAAACTCCAAACGGGAATTAGGTTCCTCCAAAGCATGGTACATGTTTTCTGCTCACATATGACATCCCTGTAGCACTTGCTGTTAAATTACCAAGGTGCACTGGCAGCCCTGAAAGCCCCTGGGCTGCACTCAAACCACCGTGGGCAGCAGGGCAAGGGAGGGGATTCTGCCCTTCTGATCCCCTTTTGTGAGATCCCACCTGCACAGCTGCATCCAGCTCCGGGCTCCTCAGCACAGGAATGATATCAACCTGTTGGAGCCAGTCCAGAGGAGACCACCAAGGGGATCAGAGGGCTGGAGCCCCTCTCCTGTGAGGAAAGGCTGGGAGAATTGGGTTCAGCCTGGAGAAGAGAAGGCTTCAGGGTGACCTAATTTTGGCCATCCAGTACCTGAAGAAAGCCTACAAGAAAGAAGGAGAGGCACTTTTTATAAGAGCAGGTAGTGACAGGACAGGGGGGAATGGCTTGCAACTGAAAGAGGGTAGGTTTAGATTAGATATTAGGAAAAAATTCTTACCTTGAGGGTGGTGAGGCACAGGAACTGGTTGCTCAGAGAAGTTGTGGTTACCCCATCCCTGGCAGTGTTCAAGAACAGGTTGGATGGAGCAGCCTGGTCTACTGGAAATGTCCCTGCTCATGGCAAGGGGTTGGAACTAGGTGATCATTAAATGTCCCTTCCAACCCAAACCATTCTATTGCTCAAAACACTACCAACTGTAATGAAAAGCAGCAGAAAATGGCAAAAATGGACTTCAAAGTTATATTAAAATAGCAAAGAGCATCAGTAATATTATGGTAGTGACTATCCCTGTAATGAGTCATCAGGGAGGGAACATTTACCCATAGCATTTGTCTTTTATGTAGAGACTCACCTTCATGAGATGTTTTACTGTAGCTTCTTCCGAGCTTGACTGTGAGCTGGTGTACTTTTTAACACGCTCCATATCTTTCCATATTCTCTATCTCTGCATAGGAATATTTCTGTACTTCACCCCAATCCAGTAATAACAACTCTGGGTTTCTTGGTTGGTTCTGGCTATCACATTTCTTTAGATTTACGGGTTATATTGTTTTGGATTTACAGAAAAAAGCTATGTTCTGGTGTTACAAATACAGGTTTTCTAAAAGATAGCCACCAGCTCTCAGCCACAGCCCACTATTCTTTAGAAAATCATCCTTTTTATTATTTGAAAGTCACGAAAGCAAGACAGAGTTATTAGACCACTTTTTCTTTTCAGTCTTTTGTATGCCACTTTCTGTGAAAAATGGTCCCTGAACAAACAACAGATTTTAGGGCTTGATTAAAGCCTGTCTCTGAGAATGGCATCTGAGTTCTTCCTTAAAGTACCAGTTCCTTCCAAGAGTTACCAACCCTCTGTTAAAAGAAGAGCAGGGAATGTCAACCTTCTTTCTGACATGAGGGTTTTTTGCCTCAGTTCCAGCTAGTGGCCCAGGTTTCGTTTTTCTCCATTAGACTAAACGGATCTTTGGCATCTGACAGTTTTCCTTCAACTTTACATTCATGGCATATTTTATATGGAATTATTGTTTCGGTATACTATCTGGCTGTTTTCTACAGGAAGTTGGTGACAGAAACCCTGATGCTTTATTATTGTCATTGTAATGGGGATCTGGCATGGCACAGACCTCTCCAATCTATACCCATCTACACATACACATTTGATTTCTTCGAAGTCTTTCTGTGACAGTATGACATTTTTTCATGTACATTTCTAAGTTTTTAGGGTCTTTGAGCCCAGATTCATAGCCCTGCTCTTTGTCTTGCCCCCACTGTAGCTGCTGACAGACTTTGGTTCAGAAGTTTGGGCTCAGGCTGCTGGTGGGAAACCCTCAAGGGGACTGAACTTTGTTGAAAGGCTATCTGAATTAAATTATTTGTAATGAGCATGCCTGGCAATTAGGTAAAGCTAACCACTGGCTGGGGGTGTGAAATGAATACATGATACTCAAAAAAGGGGAAGAAGTCGTGATGTTTGTGCAGCAGGCACCGTTTGCCAATCCACAGTATTTACATTCGGTACCTCTTTTGCTTAAATGTTTATACCTTAACAGATATTTTCTCAAGATTGAGAGACTGCCTGATATAATAGCAGGTAATCTGTACTGAACCTGAGCGCCAACTGATTATCAGGCCTGCCTGAATTACTATATGCTATTACAGTATTTTAGGAACCTGTAATATCCACCATTACTTTCTCTTGTGAGAGTCCTTAGACTGACTTGCCGTTGCCATTTTTCCCTCTTCGGCAAATAAATATCGTAGCAAATCCAATACAATCAGCAGAGTGTAGCCAGAGTGTATGAATTTTTTTGCACAGATAATTAAAGCCCAATGTTCTCCTCTGTAACAATTACAAGTACTGGAGAAAACAATGACAAGGTCATCCTGTGAATGCGGCCATCAATCAGGGAATTCGCTGCCTTAATAAAACAATAACTCACTTGTTTAGAAACCAACGCAAAAAGGAAGCGACAACAAAATTGTTTCCTTGGACATATGTTCCCTTAACCACATAAATGTGGAGCAATAGCACATATAGTGTGTTTGGCTAATTAAGACCAATTTCTCCTATCTGCCCCAGGTACCTTAAGGTGTGACTAAATCTCGATGTTGGAATAGAAAAGGCCTCTTGGATTGTGCGTGCACACGTGGAAGAATCTCTCTTTTCCTTTGGGAATGATGTGATGGCACATGTCCTCTATGGACAGCCCAGGCCAGTGCATGCTCTGCTTCCCCACAGCACACGGAGTTGCACTCAGGTAAATACAGATGTGACTCAGTTGTCCAGCATCACAGAGTTGCACACAATTGATGCTCAGGCATGGCCTTGGATTAGAAAGGGAGATTTTTGATCTTTTTTAGTGCCATGATCTGGGATCAGGATCTACCTTTCTGTAGTCTGAATAGATTGTGGTCAGTGGGTCATGCTGGGTGCTGTATGACAGGGACTTGTACCCTGGGATTTTCCTTGCCTTGGCTCAGTTGTGGGCACTTCAGCTGCATCTCTCCTGGCCTTGAAGCAAACTCCCATGGCTGTTAATAGTGCCTGGGTCTGTACTGGAAGGGTGCTCAAGAACTGCAGAAAGTCTTAGAAGTGAAGCTTAAAAAAACCAGCTGAGTACCATATTATCCATTTGGGAGTAGACTGATCCATATGGGTGTGTTGAAGGGCAAATATTGTACAGGTAAGGGAAGCATCCATTTTTCTGTTGATGGAGGTTACTGACTGCCACTGAACTACTTTTCAAAACAGTATCAACATGAGATATCTCCTGACAGCCCTGTCTTGGCAATGGTGAAATGTACCATCCCTGTACAGAACTTTTTAATCTGTAAGTTTACTTTTGAAATGACTTTTCATTTTGAGAAGCGTGTATCATGTTATATACAATAGAAACAGGGGAAAATACAATGAAACGTTCAATTTGAACCAAAGCACTTGTGAGGTGTGACTCACAAAATGGGTGTTAATTAGTTAATAATACATAGCTCCCACCTTCACTTCACACATTTCAACCTTGACCTTGCCCAGAACTGGAGAATTTTCTCATTGACTTCCTTGCAAGGGGTCAGGCTGAGAGTTTGCTGTTAAAAAAGCTCATGTACAAACTTAGAACTTCCACTGTTTGAGTACAGGCTAAAAAGTGGAGAATGTGATTGTGAAAGGGAAGTCTGGTTTCCTTTATGTAACTATTGTAGAATTAATTGATGTTTTTAATTTATTTTTATGAATGTAATTATAAACTGATATCTCAGAGACTGAAAGCTGCTTTTATGTTATATACAAGTAGCTACAAAGGTAATTTTGCAGGCTTCTATGTTTAATCATTTGCATTTATACTCATTACTGCATACATATGGCAGAACTGAAGTGCAGAACCGTATTTCTAAGGCAACAGTAATTTTTTCAGACACTAATTAAGCCTATTAAAAGTACAGATCTTCTCACGCTCACATTCACAGAATAAAGGCATCAAAGCAGCAATTTGGCATGTTGGATAGGAAATTACTAATTTTTCTTCACAGTTTTATGTCATGCATTTGCAAATATGTCTTCTTGAACTGCTCAGGGCCAAATTCAACAAGATTCTCCTGGGACTGGACGTGATAAATTTGGAGAGGGGCACAGAGAGCTATGGCTGTAGTGATGGATCAGCAGTGCAGATGACCTTGGCTTTACAAGCTTTCCTCAGCTCTACAGACCCTTTGAGTCCTCTGTTTGTTCCACGCTCTCTTACCTCACACTCATGGCTGTGTGAGAATACTTTCCCCTACAGGTGCCATTAAAGAGTTCAAGAAAAGTTTTAACTCTCCTTTTGTGAAGACTTAGACAAGAGCTGCTGACTTTGCAAGCTCCATCAAAAACACAGGCTTGCAGTGCACAGTGTGGGTAGCCATAGGTGCTGGTGTCCTGTTCCCAGAGGATCTTCCAGCCCTGAAGAACTGGAATGTCATTAATAGCCCACTGTTGTTTTTTGGCGAGCTGCGGAACTGCTGGCTGCATCTATATTTAGTGGTGGTGTAACTTAAATCAAAGCCCTGACGTTATTAACAGCATCCTGGACATTTAATTGGATTTAAGAGACACACTCAGGGCCAGCCTCTCTTCTCAGTTACACCTGGGTAGCTCTGCTGGACCAGATGGATTTGTCTTTTGGTTTTCAAAGATGAGTTTTGTCATTCAGCTCTGAGTAAACTCAGATTTTAAAAATGCATTGTCAGGTTTAATTTGGGGGGCCATAATGGGAACCTGGCCTGTGGAGTAGAACTGTGCATCCAAAATGTAGGCTTGTAGGATAATTCAGGTTAGAAGGGACCTGGTGAAGTCTCTAGTTCTACCTCCTGATCGGGGCAAGGTCATATCTGGCCAGTTTGCTCACAGCTTTATCCAGTCTTGTTTTAAGAACTTCCAAGGAAGGAGGTACATCCTCCCTGGGTAACTGTTCCCCTGCTTGACTGTCCCTGTTGAAAAGTTCCTGATCATTTCCAGTCTCCTCTTGTGTCTCTTATCTCTCATCCTCCCACCATAAAATTCTATAAAGCCTCTGGCTCCATCATTTCGATGACCTCCTCACGGTACCAGAAAGCCTGTAATTCACACCAATCCCAAAGGACAGCTGGGGGTCACACCTAGGCTTCTTCTCCCACAAAAGGTTGGACTTGAACCACATGATCTTTCGAAGTCCCTTCCAGCCTGGGCTGTCCAATGACTGTTTAATGTGGTGATTTTCTTTTGCAAGTTCTTTCAAGCTAGCAGGTGCCCCTCTCCCCTAGTTTACTCCAACCTTCTCCAGTTCCAAGTGATTCCTTTCCGACAGTCCTGTCCGAGGTCCGGCAGAACTGCTGTGGAGGTGGAGAGCTGCTTCCGAGTGGGACTGTGAAACTCCAGAAGGGATATTTCCAGTTTTCATGTACATCCTTCTCCTCTAAGGTGTCTTTTAGGCATATTGGTGCCTGTCTAAGTGTCCTAAACACACACAGTTCTGGAAGACTTAGACATGATCTTCCCCAGCTGAAACTGGAGTGAGAGTTTGGGGATGAAGGTCTCAGCTCAGCAAAGCCTTTAAGATGCTCCAAATTGCTTTGCAGGGTAGGGATTGGTTGAAGTATCCCCTTTAAGCCAAAACTTCACCAGCCTGTGCTCTAAACCCATGGACTGTGAGTGTGCAGGCTGTATCATAATGTGGGGTTTCCCCCTACGCTATACAAGAAAAAGAAAAAATTACTGTTTTTTAAATTTAGATCATTGTTATTAGAACAGACCCCCTTGTAGGTGGTTTGGTTTTGTTATAAAAGTGTCAGCTCTTTATAGAGATGAGAACATCAATCTGTTTATGACTTTTTCTCTGACAAGTATAACAAGAATTTCCCGCTATCTTGGAAATTAGTGATCTTCTTTGTCCTGAGGTTCAGTTATGCTGACCTCCCTGTCATAACCCTGGCTATATTTCCAAAGTATATGTTTTTCCCTGTCACAGGAGAAATCTGTAGCACAGAAACAGAACCAGCTTTCCACAGTTCATGGTAAAAAAAAAAAAAAAGAAAAGAAAAGGTGCTGCTATTGTGACAGAACAGATGTGGTACAGAAAGGATTGCTTACAGATACATTGTAACTTAATCATATCTTTTCCAAAGTATATTGAAAAATTCTCATAAATGTCTGAAATGAAATACTTATGATTACAGGAAATAAAATTACTTGCAACATTTTTTTCACAGCCTCTCACTCTCAACACACACTCCTTTTCGTGCACACATACACACACACATAACTATTGTTAATTAAGACTGTCTCCATTATGGGGCTAATTAACAATTAGCATAAACATAATTAGCTGATGTTGACATTTAACTCATTACATTGTTTAAATAATTTTCAGAAATTGCCCTTAGTGGCATTCTGTCATACTGAAATAATGGCAGCACTTTGTCATGTAAATTAAATGACATTTGTGTTGTTTCCTCTCTAACTCATGCATGGAAGATATTTTTTTTTTTTAATTTGAGCTTCATTCAGCTCAGAATCCAAGGTGATTCCTCAAACCTGAGCTACAACCTGTGCTCCTTGCATACCCTCCATAAGTAGCCTGAACTTTTGGGGATCAGCATCTTTTTACTTCCAGAAGCTTGGATCTTTCTGTGCAGACTCCCTGTTCCCTGAGTGCTCCCCACAGGCTTGATAATGGGTATTGATCGATAGGGGATCAAGTAGAGCAGAGTACGGAGAAGGAATGGCAGCCTTGAAGTGTGGAGTCAGGACTTGCTTTCTGCTTTTACGTATTTGTGCTCACAGCCTGGAAAACCAAACGTGCCCTGGGCTGCATCCCCAGCAGTGTGGGCAGGTGAGGGAGGGGATCCTGCCCCTCTGCCCTTGCGAGACCCCACCTGCAGTGCTGTGCCCAGCTCTGGGGTCCCCAGCACAGGAAGGACATGGACCTGTTGGAGTGAGTCCAGAGGAGGGACACAAAGGTGCTCTGACGGCTGGAGCCCCTCTGCTATGGAGACGGGCTGGGAGAGCTGGGGGTGTTCAGCCTGGAGAAGAGAAGGTTCCAGAGAGACCTTAGAGCACCTTCCAGTACCTAAAGGGAGCCTATAAGAAACATGGCGGCAGACCTTTCAGGAAGGCCTGCTGTGGTAGGTCAAAGGGTAGTGGTTTTAAAATAAAGGAAGCTAGATACAGAATGGATATAAAGAAAAGAATGTTATTATGAGGGTGGTGAAACACCGGAAAAGGTTGTCCAGAGAGGCTGTGGCTGCCACATCCTTGGAAACCTTCAAGGTCAGGCTGGATGGGGGCCTGAGCAATCTGGTGTAATGGAAGGTGTCCCTGGCCAGTGCAGAAGACGATTGTTAATTGTCCCTTCCAACACAAACCATTCCATGATTGGCTCTATGGCTGGTGGCTCAGCTGCCCATCTGTGGGACAGTACTTGGTGCCCCTGGCCAGAGGAGTGACATGAGAGTACAAGCCTGAAGGTTCTTGAGGCAGAGAGGATTATACCCATGTACTTGTCCATTCTCCAGAGCAGTGAGAAACCTGTTCTACAAATAGTCCGTGTACATAACTTTGAAGTGTAGTATTTACAGCAAAATATCAGTGGGTCTCAAGACTTTCAGTGTCCCATGAGCTGACTGGAACAGTATTTGCATGGAGGATGAGCGACACAATGAGGAGAGAGACAGGCTGACATGAGATGTGTTAAAACTTCAATGCTTATTCCCACCGTGCTATGTTGTGCCACGGCAGTTGAAGGAGAAATGACATTTTGCTGTAATAAACAGCATTCTGTGATCCTACAGCTCCTGATAGATCCCTTTAATGCAAACGGCTGAGGGGGCTGTTCTATATTGTGATGTTCTGTCTAAATGGAAAGGGGGAGAACGGAAAGAAGACCAAGAAATGGGCTCAAAGAAATGTGAATATACAGCTGGAAGATCAGGAAGTTGCTGAGGAGCAGCAGTACGAGATTTGGAGTGAACATGAGCAGCCTTTAATCAGCGGCTCATCAGGCCAACCTACTCCTTAATCAGAGGT
>VZTF01009189.1:1604816-1709816 GCA_013397755.1 Cnemophilus loriae | reverse complement strand
CTGATAGATAACTGATAAGTGGCTTGGAATGAGATTTTTGGAAACTTTTTGAGTCAGAGCTTAAAGACTGTATAATTCTTTCTTCGCTCTACCTTTTTTTTCTCCCTCATCCACTATGTTTTAGCCTTACCGGAGAAGCCCTTTGAAAGAGCAAACAAGGGTAAAATCTTTAGAGAAGCTGAAGCTGCAGAAGCAGTCTCCTTTTCTCCTTGATGCCACTTCCACAAGAGGAAAGTGGTTTCTGTACTAGTGATTAGTCCCAGGGGACTCTTTCAAGGAAACTCTGAACTGTACATAGGTCCTGACATCTGCCTCCAACTGCTTGTGAAATGTTAGTTGTAAATCACACAAACCTAACAGGTACTTGCGCCTGTTTTACAGCTGCAGAAGAGTGAAGCATACGGAGGAAAATATCCCACTAGCCCCTGAATAGGATCCAGAGGTCAGATTTTCCAATAAGGATTTAGCTGGAAAAAAAATTTCATGCAGGATCCCCATTATAGGATGGTTGTGAGTGTTGTCATTGCCCCGTGGTTTTAGCTGCAGAGTCTCTGTCTGCAGCCAGCTCGGGGTTCCCTGGTTCCTCAGGTAGCTGCAGCCCTTTGGGGTATGCACGTCCCCACTTCCCCTGATCATCCAGAATGCAGAAACTTTTGTGGTTTATCACCAAATCCATGAATCCAGGCTCCCCTTCAAAGGAAACCAGAGAAGACAAGAGCTTGCCTGTACTCAGTGCTTGTCCACATATCCCGTAAAGACTTGTCTGTGGTTTGCACCTGGACACTGTTGTCCAAAGGGCTTGCACAAAATCAAGTGGAAAATGTATGGGAAAGCAGAGAACTGAGGCAGAAATTCCAAGTCTGGGCAGAAGTTCTGATCACTGGACCTGCTTTTTGGTTTTCACTATCACAGTAGTGTAGATCTGCAGCCTGGGAGAGATAGTTGTCCTTAGCAAGATTTTTGATTAATTTCCATAATTACTTGATTACTTTCCAAATTACTTGATTAATTTCCATACCACTGGGGCCTACATCAGAGGCATTGTGCTGGAAGAATAGCTGGGTGTCCTCTGGTTCCCCCATGTCATGTGGCACTACTTGCTTTGATTAAATCAATAATTATTCTCCTCTGTCCCTGCACTTCCCAGCCACTCCTGCTCACAACCACACAAATTGCATGAGCAAAACCCCCCTGCCTGATTTGAGCCACTCGTGTGGGTGGGGGGGATTGACTGTGTCAGAACAGGGCTTGTTGTGTGCACAGGCTGGGGCTCTGCTTTGCTCAGTGTCCTGTCTCATTCCCCTGCCTGGTGGTATTTCAAAGTGCTACCTAATGCCTTTCAAATTTAAGGAGTTTCAGAGTCTAATCTTCAGATCTGCCCCACTTTCTATTGATCTAGTTCCAGGTTGGTTACCAAGACTATTTTCTGGTTCCAGTTCAGATGTGCCCAATTGGATGGAAATTTCACAAGAACATTTGAACTTGTGAGATTACCACAAGTTTCTGCCAACTAATCTAGGAAAGTTTCTACCCTTCGGACTTGGGAGGGTACTCTGAAGACGTTAGGGCCTTTGAATTTGAATCCTGCCTTATAATTTGGTTTGCACGCGTCCTATTTAGATGTAAGATCATGAAGCTTAAATTGCCATTCTTGGAATTAAGTAATGATTAAAAGATGAGGTCCTTGATCTTGTAAAAGAGTTTATATTTGCCACAGTAAAACAGCCTCTTTTTTCCTGAAAAAATACTAACTCCTTTACACCTTTTCCCTGATACAGGTGAAAATGGAGTCAAATGCTGAGGAAATGCTGCAGAACAAAAAATAATTTGCTTTTTTTTGACATGACTTGGTAAAGTTGCTGAGAAAATTAGCACAGTAATCAACAGTTTTCTGCTACAGCTAGGAGGAGTGGGAGCAGCCACATGCATCATTTTTCAAGTAATTTTTCAGCTTTGCTGTTCCTGGCCCCCCTTTCATGGGTGACTGGACCCTGGTAGCAGAGCTGACGTTTTCATTCCCTGGAAAAGCTCAGAACCTGGTTTTCATTTAAATGTGTAAAATTATCTGAGTTGTTTTCCCCTCGATAAGGTTTACAAGTGTCTGTATATCTTTAGTTTTAACAGAGGGCAGTTCAGTAGACAGTTTACGAAGTACTGGTCAGGGAGATAAATTACCTTGTAGAGCTGCACAATCACCATTCACAATCTCCTCAGTGACTTTATAGCCAATGATAGGATTTTTCAAGTTCATAGAAACTCATCAAAACACTTCCTGGTATTTTTTCTTCGCCATCTAACCATTCTCACTTCAAGCAAAATCTGTATTGCTCCTGCTAGGGAGTGAGGGTTTGGTTTGATGCCTTAGGGCCCACTGAACATTTCTTTATTTCTGGCAGCACTTTGGGATTTGTGAACTGGAAATGGGAACATTTTGGGCAGCTGCAGCACTTTGACACGTTCCTTTCCCAGGGGTCATATCTAACCTCAAATGATGCTTTGTGTGTACCATGCAGTGTTGCTCTGTGAGGTTATCACTGGGCAAAAGAGTGGTTTTGAGCTTTTTTTTTGTTGCTTTCCTGAAGTCAAGGTTCCACAGCTGTACATTTGAAGCTCCCTAGTTCTTTTGGGTGGGTGTTACTTCAGTCCTTAGTTTATTTACAACATGATTTGCACACAACCTCTTGCAGCAGAAGAGGGCATGTGATACATGGGGCAGCATCTGTGGTAGTGGGGAGCTCCTTGAACCTCTTCTCCTCAGTTTCACTGGCCTTTTCTGATCAACGTGGTACGTGGAAGCTGTTGGAAACAGACTCTCCTTGTTTCTGAACCACTAGGTACACCGGGTCCTGGCAGGACTGCAAATTATCTGGGGCTAAAATCACATCAAAGTAATGCAGATGATGGCACTGCCAAACGCCACTCAGGAATGGGTGCGGGGGAAATGGGGAAAGAAGGGAAGACGGAATACGGAAATTTTATCCTCCCTGTGGGTGTGTGTTTCTCCATCGTGTGATATGGTCATGGCTGCAGAGCTGCTCACACCCACGCTGGGACTGGGTTTGTGAGTTCCACTGTTGATAAACACCTGTCTCTGTCCCTGCACACCTCCAGGGGCGTTTGCTGAAGCAACAGTACGACAAATGCAGGTGTGGTTGTGGGTGCTGAGCGGGGACCTATTTTGTGCCAGAGTGAAAACATGTGACTTCCCGAGGTAATGGGATGGGCCACAGCCTCCTCTTCCAGGGCAGGGGTTAAGAATTGATTCACATAAGAGCAGGTCCAAGTACTGCCCTATTATAAGACCTTCCAAGTGATGCTGGTGAATGGTCTCAATTTTGGAATTGATTTTTTCCCCACTTATTTTCTGACTCAGAGCAACCTCCTGTTCTAAACAGGCAGCACATTTACCCTGAGTGATGCTTTTTGCATCCAGGGCAGCTCCCTTCAGACCGCACTGCAGAAGACACTGCCAGGAGGCTATAATTAAGAATGTTACCAGAGTTATTTGCCCCATTTCCAGCAGGCTCTGAACTGGTGGTCAGGAAGAAACTAGTAACATGTGCAGGCTCTAATGAGGCAGGTTTGAAGTGATGGGGGTGTCCCATTTTCCCCCCTCCTTCACAGAGGGAAATGGGAGAGCCTGGTGTTAGGTAGGAGAGTACATCAGTGAAAGAGAAGTTGTTCAACTGCATATATTATGATGTAGTTGAGGTTTCAGTGAAGTGCTTTTCTTCAAAATATTTTCTTACCTTTTTTTTTTTTTTTTTGCTGGTATTGCTGTTCACTCCAGTCCAGCAGATAAGGGCTGTGTGACCAGGTACACTGTGAGTTTAGCTCTGGAATAAGGCCATTCAGCAAGATTTGGCCCATACAAACAGCTGCTGGAAGAGCAACAGTGAGTTAGCTGAGAAGATGGTAGCCCTTGAGGTTTGGAGGATTAGATCAGTCATTAGAAGGTCCTAATTGATCTTACAGTCTTTCCAGGCTTTTTACGTCCTACTTTCAAAACTTTGCCTCCTTTCCTTCTTGAAAGCATTTACTTCCTTTGCTATTTAGCTCCTGGAGAAAAGGGGGTGTTGTGTAATGGTTTTGGTTGTCTACTTCGAATCCTTTCCTGGGGCTGTGACTAAATGAGGTCTTGATGGTTACTACACCTGCCCAGGAATCTCTAGAACTCCTTAGAGCTCTCTCTGTGGCCTGATCCTGTTTGCTGTGAGTGATGGCTGTGACCTCCTGCCTTTCTGAGGCTGTGTATTCATGTTCCACCAGCAGCCTCAGCAGCTGGGAGAGCTGCACTGTGAGCTTGCAGAGAGGATGGATGTAGTAGGTGTTGTCCTGATCTCGATTCCTGGTACTAGTGGGCGTCTGAAAGCTGATTTCCTTTCTCTGTGCATCTTTTCCTTCCCAGATTTTGTCTATTAGACATTAAGCAATGTACAAAAGGAACTTGCATGGTTTGCCAGTGTCTTTCAAGTGTTTTCTTCTGTAATGCATGCCTGCAAACTCCATCCAATGCCTGGGGCAGGAGAGAGGGGACAAGGCTCTGACTTCTTTGCTCAGTGTGTTTGAGTGCTCCAGACAAGGGTGGCTGTGTCTTTGTGGAGACTTCAGCATTGAAATTTTGCCTATGATATCATAGCTTAGTAAAATCATTTCAACATCTGTAACCTGCTGTGTCAAAACCTGAATCCGAATCATTGCCCGGATTCCACTAATTGATGCTAAATAGAAAGAAAAATAACGTGTTGGAAAAACCATCCCAGAAACAATCAATAAATTAAAGATGCTTCGGGATATAAATTCAGCAGTTAAATGAGATACTAATGAAGATGGGAGTTTAATGGTGAGTACTCTCATTACATTGTTTTAAAAACTCCATTTGATGTAGATTTGGTACTGGTAAGAGGGAGACAGCCTTGTGACAAACATCCATGAGAACAAAAGTTGTTCTGGCGTATGAGCACAACTGCTGCCATTTATTGCTGAGCAGCTTTGCTTCACCATTTCTGCAAGTTGTTGCAAGATCTGGGGGAAATTGTGGAGCAGTTAATTAAAAAACAACTAATGACTGTTCCACAGGGTCAGTTTGCTTCTCAGAGCCTAAAATGTGTAGGATATTAACACATGTATCATTTCTTTGACACTGGAGGACAATTGCAGAGTCCAGCCACACTGCTACTGGTTTTAAAGCAGAACTTAATTAAATAGAGATGGGCTGAACAGGTTTGTCTGGAAACACGGATTGCGCTTCCAAAGGAAGGAGCTGCTCAGATGGTGCCAGCCTTTAAATTCAGCTGTTTCCAACTCATCTCAGCCCTGGTGAGCCCCATGGTGCTGCTACTGCCCCACTCCTGCCGTGAGCCCCACAGCCAGGTGTCCTCCCTATCACCCAGTTGTAATGATGTTTCACTTAAGATGCTCTGGACAGCCGCCTTAGGATGAAATGAATTAGGGCCCCCTAAATGCCCACTTCTCACTGCAGCCTGGATAACAGCTTAGATGACAAATCCAGCATTTGCAGCCAAGTAGGATGCCAGTGAGTGGAATTTTTTTTGCAGCCCACTTGTGCTTTGGCTGGACCAACAATGCTCTTGGACAGAAAAAATACGTCAAACTCCACTTCTGCATGTGCTCCAGCCCCACAGTGGCTGGGAAGAGGTGTCTGGTGGATGCCTCTGCTTTGCCTCGACACTGGCGAGGCATTTTTCTCATGTCAATGTGGAATTTGGTGAACACAATTATTTTTTTTTTATCTCGCACTTAGGCTTAAACTGCATCTCTGCTGGTACATGCCCTGTTTTGATTAATATTAAACTTCCAGATCATCCTTTTGAATTGGAGCAATTTCTTACAACAAATAGACCGGAGAGCCAGATTTTTGAGTGATTAGTAGCAGGCTGAGAGCAGTGGATGCTTGCGGAGCTTAACGATTCATGGCCAGATTCATTCACCATGGTTAGAGTGGTGGGCATGTCACAGCTGTGATTCCTCTGGCAAAACCTTAGCCTGAAATGATTTTAAATCAGGAGTTGAGTTTTCCATCCCACTTGTTTCCAGGCTGACTGACTTGCTGAAAGGGGGGAGGAGAGCCATCCTCCCTTCCCAGAGTATACTGAAAAAAATCTGATTATGAGAACCTGCTGCAGTGAAAATCTATTCTTCTCTTTTCTCTAAATTGTTTGGGCACAAAGGGAAAAAAAATCCCACTGGCTCAGAGCATTGATTCTGGTGGATGCCTGTCCAGATGCCATGCAGGGTTGGGGGCAGAGCTGGATGTGGCATGGTTGTATTTTGTTCTGGGCTGTTTGTTTTTCTGTACAGGTAAGATGCTAAAAGGGGGGTGGAAAGAATGGCTAAGAGAGATGAATTGTAGATATGACATGAGCTGATGCAACATGAGGGGGAAGAGGAATCCTTCACCAATTTCATCTGTAATCTAAGTGTCTGGCACTGGTGGCAGTTCTGACTCAAGGATTTTTAGTAACACAGACGTGCCGTGTTTGTGACTTCCACTCAAATACACTTCACAGAACCTTAGTCCTGACTTCCAGGAATGCCCTAGGCAGATGAAATATTGCTATAATGCCAATGTGGTTAGCCAAACACACAGAGCTGTTCCTGGACTAGCTGCGTTGGGCTGGGTCACCAAATACTCTGCCTCCAGAATGCAGAATGAAAAACAGTGTTTGTAGCCAAATGGACACCAAAGCCTTTTTTTTTCTAATCTCTGTGGACAGATGAGTTACCAGCAGTATGTGCAAATGGTGGATTTCCCATGCAGAACATGTAAGGGTGGGGTGTGCTGGCCAGGCTATGGGGAGTCAGACACAGATAGGCAAGATCACTGTGCAGGAAGGCAGCAGCAGTGCATATGGGACAGGAACCCCCCCTTTTTTTTAATGATCAAGAAATATACACTTAGATGAAGAATCTGGTTTTCTACAATGATGTTTTTGGCCTTCGACCTGTTTTTCCATTGCAAAGGTAGAAATCAACTTCTGAGTTGAATAAGGTCAGGAATTCAGCTGGGATTTGGACCTAGATATTCCAGACTATTACAAAGCAACAAGTACTCAGTGCCTTTGATGAAGGAGAAAACATGATGGGCCCTTTGAATCATTGGAAAAGTCACTGCTGTTGCTGATACTGTGGAATGATGAGCACTTGGTGAAGAGGAATTCTGGGTTTTGGTGTTTCGGGATTATGGGCCCAAGGCCTGGGCACTCTGTTATTAGAGCTCAGATATTACTTTAAAATGTTGAACATTGATGGTGCATTATATCTTGCTGTGGAAAAGGTCAGCCCTGTTATTTGTACAGGGAGGGTTGCCTTTTCTTCATGGCTGGCTGACTTTTTGGGCTACATGGTATAATTTATAACTACTTATTGTTTTCAGACATGGGGCTGAGGATATTTTGTGTGTGAAGTTCGAAATTCAGGCATAGTAGTTGAATACCTGATACAGAATTCTTTTGTCCAGTGGGAGACAGAGATGTCTGGTCTTGTCACCCTTGGCTTTCTTTTCAGCTAGAGGGGAGAAAAAAGAGGACTTGTAGGACATGAACTACATTATCCTAAAATAGTGGTCCAAAGTATTTTGGATGCACCAAGCCCCTCTAATAGAGAGAAATGGATACTGGCAATACAGAGAGATTGTCACAATCTCACGTGGTAGAATTTATGTTGAGATGTTGGAGGTAGCCTGTGGTAACTCTTATTTCCTGGTGTGTCTTGGTTTTCTGCACAGCCTGTGTAAAACCAAGGAGCTGATGTCAATGTGCATGAAAATTAAGAACCTACTTAGTGAAAGATTTGGATGCTAGAGCAATTTTCTTAAAATTGCTCACCTGCTTGTCACGTTGCAGTCAGCTGCCTAAAACCATGAAGGAATGTGAATTCCTTAATAAATGCGAACCAATCTGTCATATTTTTGGACTGTCAGACCCAGAATTTACAATTCCATGCAGAGCTGGTTTAAAGCTACCCAGAAATGCATTAGCTGTCATGGCCCATTTCTCCAGTGCAACTCTGGCTTTGAGAAGTAGCATTGACTTTTAAAACTGGCTTCAGGTGTTGTTTGATGTTGATATCAGCGAATGGGATGAGGCCCTCTTATGCCAGTCACTGTGCAAATCCCATTTAAGATCTGTTATTCACCCGAAGAACTTACAGTTTAATTGCTAAATTGTGCAACCTCATTTCAGGGAGTTGGAGAGAGTGGTAAGTTCTCCCCTGAGCCTCCTTTCCTCCAGGCTAAACACCCCCAGCTCCCTCAGCTGCTCCTCATCAGACTTGTGCTCCAGACCCTTCCCCAGCTCCGCTGCCCTCCTCTGGACACGTTCCAGCACCTCAGTGTGTGTCCAGTGGTGAGGGGGAATGAATCTGACCCACTTTGTGGGATCAGTCTCTGACTGTATAGGTAGGTGAGGGTTTTGTTATGGAAAAATAAGCACTTACCTCTTTTTCAAATGAAGGACCAGAGTCTCGTATCAAAGAAGAAGAGTGGCAAAATGAAACATAGACTTCAGCCTCATCTCATCACTAGTTAAATAAAACACGGAGCAATTATCACCAAGACTTTGAGAAAAACAGGCACTGCTGTTAAAGCTGATGCTCTCCAAAGCTTTAAATTCATCACAAGTGACTGTGAGCAATACCTATTGACTAATTAATTTTCTTGTCTGACAGACAGCCTTTGAAATCCCATGAAGTATAGATAGACTGTGTGTACGTGAGCGGCAGGTGGAGAAACATCACAAATTACATTCTCAACACACAAGACTCCACCTATTACTCTGTTATAGCTGTGTGATTTCAGCACCTCCCAGTAGCTGCTGTTTGTCCAGATGTCACATAGGTGCTGGTGGACTGGCCAGATGTGAACCATCCAGGAGCAGAAAGCAGCACATAAATCACATTTGTTTTAACCTTCCTAGCGCAAACAGTATCTACCTAAGTGACCTTGCCTGAGGAGAGAGATTTGTGGGATCACCATGGAAGGAAACAGTCCTATGATCAGACTTCATCACACTGGATATTAAAAATTGTTCTTTTGTGAGTGGATTGGAGGATATGCACAGTTTATCAACAGTAGTCTGTGGAAAAGTCTATCTAAAAATACTTGAATGGTCTTTATCGAGAGGACACACTGGAAAACTACACTTTCAATACCAGTCAGTTAAAGTTCAACAAAAGAGAACCACATCACTATGATGGGGACCATGGAATGGTGTACAAGTAGATATCAGTTTTCCCCTGGGTGTTCCTTCTGCTTTCCCCTGCCTGTAGCCTGCTTGTAGTTGTTTAGAGACGAGCAAAATTTGGATGGAAAGCAGTGAGAGAAAAAACTCAGGAAGGAGAAAAGGGAAAGTAAGGTAATATCAAGTGGTTGTCGGCACTTTCTGCAATATATTAGTGTCTTCACTGAGATTCCTGACATTGACAGACAAATAGAAAAGGACCAACAGGAAATCTCAGTCTTGGATTGTTGATACTGCTGAGGAGGGCTGTTTCTCTCTTGTTGCCTCCTCTGTGTGTGCAAGTGGACTTTCACTTGTTTCTTTGTCCCCTATTAAGGTGGCTGCTGACATGGAGAGGGCTTTGCCTGTCCTATTCCCATCCACTGTGTCCTTAACTAAACGGAGCAGTTTTGCTTCCAGGTGTAATCTCAGTTAAACCTCAACGCCTTTCTCTTCTCATGGCCCTTGCTATCAGCACTCAAGGAAAACCACAAGGGGAGAATGAAAAAGAAATCAATTTTTATCACTAGAAATATTTCCCCTTTTGGCCGCAAACTGAGACTGTTCTGACTCTAACTGGTCCTCCCTGGGGTTTGATAACAGTAGCTCACAGGAGGCTCTAGCTTATCTGAAGACCAAACAGTAAATTTCTCATTTCCGCTTAGTGGTGAGGTGTTTAATTGCTGCTTAGTTTTGCCAGTCAAGTAATTCACATTGACGTGCTAAAAGCAGCCACTAGCAGTTAAGCTTCCATCCAGGGGCTGCAGTGAACGATCCTGACATCTTTTTGCAGGCACCAGCTCTGCAGGCTGTGAGCTTTCCAGTTTCTCCTCTCGAGTGGGCAAGCAATCTACAGAAAATTAAGCCTGAAAAGCCATGAGAGGCTGTGAAAGGCAGCTTAAGGAGAGAGGCTCTATTGGATGAAATTTCTTGTCCTGTACAAATTCAGGTTGAAAATTAAAGTGTTGCCAACTCAGTGGTAATTTAGAAGAAGAAATATTGTTTAAATACAGAGCGACAGGTTTTAACAGGGAACAGAGGATATTCACTCCATAATATCCATGTGAGTTTATGTATCTATTGAATGAATGCTGTCCTTAAAGATGTATCAGCTTAGAGAGGTAGGTAAATATGGAGATAGCTCAGTGCAGAGTAACTCTATGTAGTGGACTCAATCCTCACTTGCACCGCTCTAAATCAGGAGTGACCCTTCCAAAGACTAAACCCCACCTTGCATGGCTAGGTGCACTTTTTATCAGTGGGCGTAGAATGCTGCTGCAAGTTCAAAACCATAGAGAGTTCTGACTCAGTAGGAGTTTAACTCTGCCTTGTTCTCCATGGAGTAATTTTGGGTTTAGAGCAAAGTAGCACAAGCAAATGGTATTTTAATTTTTTTTTGGGTCTTGTCTGTTCTGATGGTGTGATACTGCCAGCCCTGTGTAGGAGCTCCATGCATGAGATGTAGAATATCCAGCATGTATCTGAATGTCACAGGTACAGAGGCAGACAAATTATTCTCATGGGTTAGAACTGGCCAGATAACTCCATGAGTGGCAGAGCAGAGTGGAACCAGAGTGAACGATGATAAGTGTCCCAAATGGCGTAAAGTAATATTGGTTCCCACAGCTTTTCAGACTGGCTACTATGCTGGATGAGGTATTACAGTTGTCCTGCCTTGGGGGCTGTCTGTGCATGTTTTTTTATGGTCATTGTAGAGCTTGTAGCATGATGGGTTATGAGGGAGTGATCACCGGGTTTGAGTTTCTTGTCGGATTACTCCAGCACCCTTGCAAAGAACAGGCTCTATGGCTGCCACAGAGCTCAAGAAATAATTTGCTTATTTAAAATATGCAGTCAACTGAGTAATATCTTAAGAGGTGCAATTGCTGTAATTGCAGACTGGATAATACAAAGCTGCCACTCATGTTTAACACTGACACTCTTCTCCAGTTCAGATAATTCAAATAGACACACAGAGATAAACCAAGATCAGCAATAACAGCTGCCTGATAGACAGACTTCAGGTGTGAGGGTCCCTAGACGAAATAAAAGCCTCAGAGACTTAAATAGCCACACAACTCCAGAAACTCATATTTTAGAAAAGGGGCTATGACTCCCAAACTCATCTCGCCCTCTGTGCAGTGCCACAATCCGAGAGCAGTTTGAGGAAAGGTATTCCCCTTGTCTTTCAGTAAGTATGTGAGTTGAGAGGAAATGGTAGCATGGTCCACCTGAGAGAGCTATTATCTAGAGCAAAGTTTATCCATATACTTTTAGCTCCAAGGAGTTAATTAGGTAATTATTTGTTTAAAAAACCCCACCACTATACCAAAACAAAAATACCCCCCCAAGCCCTAAACTACTTGGCTGAAACCCCTGGGGGGTTTTTCATACCCAGCCCCCAGCTGTTTGCATTCATCCGAGTTTGATGTCTTCAAACTGAGAACCACAAACCAGAGAATCGATATCATCTACTGAGCACTGCGCAGTATAAACACAATCAATTAATTCCTTTATATGGAAAAGGAGCTAGAACTCAGCTCATCTCCTCTCTCAGGCAAATTATAGCGATAAGAGAGTTTCTCTGAACTGAAACCAGAAGCACCAGCTTTCTGCACACTTAACCTATAATTGTCTATAACATGCATGGAGGTAAGCGAGATGCAATTTTATTCACAAGAGTTCCATTATCTTCAATCAGCTTTTACATAATTTCCGTTGTATCTGATTGTTTTGTTTTGAAATATGTAAAAATGCTTCCTTTCCACGCATGTGTAGACAAAAGGTGAAGAATTCAATATTATGTTCATAAATTATTCCATTCATAGGAGCTTTAGCAGTGTGAATACTACAACAAAAATTTTATGAAACTGTAATATAGCCCACAGCAGTAGGAATAAAGATGATAGAAACCAGAGGAAAGAAGCTTTTTTGAATAAGCTGTTAAAAACCAAAGTTGCTTATCACTTTCACTTGAGACCAACTTTTTAAATCTTGGTCCTGTAATGTGATAAATTTTGTAGAAATTAAAGGGAGTAAACACATCTCTGCAATCCTTATGAATTAAGGGTAGATGTGTCTTATGAAAGGCTGTCCTCACCTTCCTGAGGGATGAAGGTGGTCAGCAATGCACAAATTAGACAAGAAGAGCAGCTTTTCAAAGCCTTTTGCCAGTAGGGAGAAGCAGTTCATCACTTATATCCAAATGCCTCATTGGAATATGGACTCCAAGCTGGACACTGGTCCGAGGAAGAGGTGGACCAGCTAGACAGAGAATACAAGCCCAGTAATAAAGTTACCACAAAACCTTAGATTTTCAAATGCTAAAAGAATATTTGATTCTTTCATTTGGGTTAAACAGTGCTAATATAGTCTTCAAATATTGTATATTAGATCTTGTTGCAGGAGATGAGGAAATTATCTGCTTCTGTGTTGCGGGCTCAAATTGCATTCAGTGTTGCAAATTAGGAAAGCTTTTAATGGATGAGGATGGTGAAATGCTGGAATATGGTGGGTTGAGAAGTACTGGGGTCTCTGATGTTTGAGGTGTTTAATGTCAGATAACCGTCCATTGGGAATGGTGCAGCTGTATCTGATCCTGCTTTTGGAGAGCAGGAGAGAGCTAATCATTCTGTGTGGTGCTGGCAAACCTTAATTTTCTGCAGTTCAGTGTGGGCGTTTCAAGGGCGGTCACTGACATATAACTGGATTTGGAATAAAATGCACACTCCTGCCTCCCTCCTGAGCATCTCACAGGAGTGGCATGACCTGGGAGCTGCACTCCTGCAGAGGCTGCGTCTGCTGTTGGCACAGAGAATTCAGACTTGCCTCATAGCTATTGAATCTGTCTCCTGTCTGCTCTCTCCTGTGCTGGTGGCTCAGTCCCACCCGGTTTCAGGATCTCTCCCAACCCTGTCCACAGTTTGCCTCGTTGTGTGCAGGGTCTCCTCCTTTTATAAGTATAATTATTTATTCAAGGGCCAGTATAATCTAAGGAAACCTATACTGAGCAGGTGAACACAGAGATTTTCTTTTTTTTTTCACAGCTCTTAACTTGACAAATCTCCATGGTTATGGCTTCTTTTCACCACCTCACCTGCAAATAGCAAGTTGCTGCCCAGCACATGAAGGTGTTACTGCTGTTTAGAGGGAAGATTTCCCAACATATGATTGTTTAATATCTATGTCTTTTATTTTCAACCTTTTTTTCCTTTGAAACAGCTAGCCCAGTTTTCTGAAACATCCAGAGGTTACGCTTTCCAGAGGCACAAACTTGAGAAGAAAAAACATCCAGTTTATAAGATTAAAGCTTGCTGGGCCTATGAGCAATTGGAAGTGGATTTTATATAGGGCACATCAGTTAACCCTAATTGGCAGGTCCCGGCCTGCCTGGATGGCACATGTAACATCATGGTGGCATATGTAACACATGCCTCAGGTCTTCACTGTTCCCAGCCAGAGCCTTGTGGTGGTCAAAGCCCCAGCAGTCACAATGCTAAAAACCCAAGAACAGAGGGATTTTCTTTTCATTGTGTCCTGAAAGGCACTGGAAGCTTTCCTATTTACTTGTACATGGCTGTATCATGTACAACGTTTGTCAGCAGGTCAAAGTGGATCCCGGAGCAGAGATCCAATGAGAACAGCTTCATGCTTAGGTTTTCTTGTAGCACTTACTACATTGCATGTGTACCTTTAGAAACACCTTGTTGTAAGGTGTTCTGAGTTCAAGATTCATTGTCCCCACCCACTCCTGAGCATCTTCAGCCCCTCACACACATTGAGGTGCTGGAGTGTGTCCAGAGGAGGACAACAGAGCTGTAGAAGGGTCTGGAGCACAAGTTTGATGAGGAGCAGCTGAGGGAACTGGGGGCTCTCAGCCTGGAGGAAAGGAGGCTTGGGGAGACTTTAATGCCCTCTAAAATTCCCTGGCAGGAGGGTGCAGCTGGGTGGGAGTTGGTCTCTTTCCCAGGTAATGAGTGACAGGACAAGGAGAGGCTGCCAGTGTGTCAGGCCGAAGCTCAGCTCACCTTGCTGTCTGCAAGAGATCCCTGAGCAGATTTGTTCCCAGGAAGCATTAAGAAGTTGTGCTCAGCAGCATTGTGTCTTCCAAGATAGCTGAGGATTCAAAAATCTTTCAAGGTGTGGTGTAAATCCCTTTCTTCCTGACTGTTGCACGTGTCTTGCTGGTTATCCCCACCACAACTCCCTGGGAGTGGTGCCAGTGATATCTACCCTGGGTGTGTACCCAGGGATCCCAGCCTCCATAGCCCGCACTGTCCTTGTCCATAATTACGTACAGCTGCATGTACCAGCATCAGTGGAATCCTGGGGACATTGACTTACTCCCCTCTTGAACCTTAAATGCACAGCACCTTGTGCAGAGAAGTTGAGTTGTCACAAGCCTCAAGTGGGTAATGTTTATTTTCCCTCTGTTGCCTATTCCCCTCCTGGAAGAAGGAAGATCAATGGACTATTTTAGCTCACATGACCTCTGGGAATACAGGATGCTGCCAGAGTACTTTTTTTTTTAAGAAAGTGGCGGGGGGATGGGGGTGGGAAATGAGAAAGATATAAAAAAAACTAAAGGTTTAAATACAGCCTCTTCCATGACCCTTCTCCAAAAGCAATATTTTCCTAATAAAATAATGTGTTGCTTGTATTTTATTTTCCCCATCAACAAGGGCTGCGAGTTCATTTGTTTGTTTTACACTGGCTGCTCAGAACAGTGTAGCTCTATGAGGTTAAAGAGATCCTCCGAGAAAGATCCTATTGATTTTAATTACCGAGAAACAGCCCACAGGGACAAAAGGACTTTGGCTGTTTATTTAGCCATCGCTGTGCTGCAGTATTGTGTAAGGAGAGATCAAATCAGTTGCCCTCATTATTACAATAATAATAAGGCAGAAAAGGTGCCTCTGGGCCTCGGGATTTTTTTTTTTTTGTCGAGAGACAATAACCTCCACCACTCCTCCCACTAATAAAAGGCAGACTTGAGGAACAAGGAGCAATTACTATTCATCAATATTAATTCAATTATGCTCCTGTTATTTTTATTACAGGAAGGATTGTTTAATATTTTAGAAATATCCCAACCAAACCAGGGGCCACATCTGTTCTTTTACAGATTGATTTTTATCACTTCTAAATGCATGTTGAATGGTTTCTACCTCCTTTGGGCTGAAGCTAAGGTTAATTAGTTATACAGCACAAACCAGTGGTACAGTGATTGTTTCTAAGAGTATCTGGGTTGAGAATACACCTACTTGTGTGCTAAACTGGAAACCCTCCAGGGATCAGCAAGCATTACTTGCCTGGGATTTCTTCCCACCCGTTCTGGACTAATCTCAAGCCAGGTTTATGGTGGTCTTGAGAGAACAGAAATCATTTTGTTCCGCTTATGCTATATACTAATTTTATTTTCTTGGAGCCTGCACCTCTTGGTGCAGTTGAGTCTCTGCTCTGTGACTTGGCCTGTGTTCCCTCATGAAAATTTAGTATTTCCTCATAGGTATTCTCTTGCTTAATTACTTTTTAATGAACTCTTGATACTTTTGACAATAAGTGCCCAAACAGTGCCTTCTGAACTGTGAACAGTGTCTCAGGCCTCACCTGTGTCTTAAAAAAGTATTCTTGCCCATATTCTTGTTGGCATTGATCTTGTAAAACTGTACTTGAGTGACCCAAGATTATCCATCCAGCAGATGGTTTTATGCAGGGGCTGGTTGTATAAAAGCCAGTTTTAACATGGACATGAGCAAAGATGCAAACAGCTGTTGAAGGCAGAACTGATCTTTCCTGCACCATGGCCTGGCAATGCGTAGATGCACACTGTTATTGGTATGGGAAAAATAATGGAGCTGCAAGTCATTGAAATGCAGCTGTAATTTAGCTGTGATCTGTGGGAGTCCTGTGCCTGTAGAGGATTCTGCAGATGGGCTTTAAAGAGAGCCCAGGGACAAGCCCCATTGCACCATTTGCAGTCTCCTGTGTGAAAGACAAGGCAGAATTTGACTCAGTGTTTGTGCAGCAGCTCAGCAACTGACTTCATACTTAGGGGTTTTATTTTCCTTTAAATCATGGCACTAGGAAAGGATCTCCTGGTTCTTGTTCTCTTTCAGCTGAAGCTTTTCTTAACTTCAGAGAATGTCACATGTGGTTTTAGCTATTTGAGTCATCCTCTGGGCCACTGTGTTTCACTGACTACCCTTGTGACTAATAGAGTTCCTAAGTGTTTCAAGCAGAGGTTTCAGCTGGTAACGTTAATGCAGCACAGCACTGGGCAGGTGTTGCAGGTCAGTCCCTTGTTTAAATAATATGTTGTTCTGCTGATGGTGCTTCCTTAAATATCCAGAGATGGTGTAGATTTATCTGGAAAGCTGCAGAGGCCATGTTTCTGAGCTGAGAGCTGCAGCATTGCCCCAGGATGAGGGAAAACACTCCAGGTACAGGAGCTTTCCCAGTGGGTTGCTATTACAAAATGGGTTAAAACAGTTGATGCAAATGTTTTATCTTTTTGTCATTGTATTAGGTTACTGTTTGAATAGTTCTCCAAAATTAAATACTTCAACTCAGCTATATCAGCTGAATTTAACTGTTTAGTCTGAATGTAACAGTTCAGACTGGTAGGAGCCAACGCTGATCATGAGGGTGGGAAGTAGCACAGATGGATTTAGAAAGATGATGAGCAGCTAATAACAAAACACCTAAGGTAGTTTTAAAAACTGCATCTTAGGTCTTTAATTGCATCCAAGGCTTGAAGACTGCACGTTTCATACTTTCAGTTTTTCCAGCAAGAAAGTGGACTAGGAATATACTTTCTCAGATTTTCCATGATCTGGCCAAGATTTATGCTATTTCTGCTCTGTTCTATTTTGTGACACATTCTATTTCTGTGATCAAACCACACCTCAGAAGCTGTCAATATAGGAAGTCTGTGTCTAAGAAGAAAAGTAGAATAATTAAGCTTATTTTAAATGTGGTAACGTGGAAGAGGGAAGGATGGAGGATAACACTATTTTGGTCTGCAGATACTGTAAATAAGGTGTCCCCTAATGAGGAATCAGAATTAACTGATGGAGAAGTACCTACAATTAGTGGTTTGGGAGCAATTGATTTTTAAGGAAAGATTAAGTCTTAAATGTATGGAGCAGAGATAAGCAAGTACAAATTGTGTGTTAATGGTCTGTAAAATTGTATGTGAATATAATGAGTTTATTCTATGAAAATTGTGAGTGTGATCTGGGGTACCAGATGTTTGTACAGGTATATCTGAGAATGCTTTGCTAGACAAAACTTTTCAGGCAGCTGGGAAATGCTGAGTTGCTCTAGCAGCAAACAGCACACAATAAGCTGAACAACCATGTGTTCACTCAGTTTTTTTGATTATGAAATTTGCTCTGGGATCACATATGTTCTGAAGTTTCCAGGTATGGTCTCTCATTCCAGAGTTAAGATCTGTGCTCCAGTTTACGCTGAGGTTAACAAGGAATTAACTGGAAATTCCTTGTTCTTCAGGTAAAGTTCTTCCTTTCAGCCATGGCTTAGCTCCCCACAGTTAACTGTACTCCCTCATATGTCTGAGTTTTAAACTTATTTTTAGGTCTTTCTTGGTAATAACCATTAAATAATTTCTTTAGTGTCTCTAACTCAGCCTTCAGTGTGGATGTCAGCCTTGGTAATATTTCTCCAGTGTTGCCTCAGCAGTCCCAAAGACCTGTTTGCCTTTTGTCTTCTTCTCAGTCCTTCTCCTATCTCCCATTTTCCTATCTTTTCATCTTTACGTCTGTCTATTCCATCTGCATGCAAAATGCCAGTCTTTTTCATTTCATATTTTCTGGATTTACCCACCACTTCTTGTTGTTTACCTCTGGTTTTGTCCTCGGTTCTCATGAAGGGACACATACAGCTGCTGCTCCTTCATCTTCTGGTCTTCCAAAACTCTTGCCCTTACTGCAGGATTTATCTTTCCAAAGAGAACGAAAAGCCTGTGCAACTCATTGCTGCTTTGAGATGAAAGGGTGGTTGAAGGTCCAGAGAGGTTTTGTGTTGCTTCTATGCCTGATCCCTCCCAGTGCTCCTTTATGCATGAGCCAGCTTCTCTCTGCCTTCTACATGGGGGTCTCTGCTAAAACCATACCCAGAGATCAGAAGTTCTTTTGGGAAAAGACTCTCTGCTGGTTGTGGTGGTGTTTGAGAAATTTTCTGAGAAATTTCTGGGAATCTAAGTCTCAGATTTCTCCAGTGTTTGCAACCCTCTTTTGCTGGCTAAGCCTTACCTGGGCATACGAATGTTTATATATCTTAGTTAGACATAACATGAATAGTATTGATTCGGTCTTGCAAGGGAATGTGCTTGCTTCTCTGGGCCCAATCCCCAATGAATTTCTAGTGATCAGGCCATTATGCTTGGGTGGCTGTATGACAGCAGTGCAGAATGGAAAATCTTGCTGTAAAAGCTATTGAATCAGGAGGGGAGAATAAAAGGATTCTCTCGTTCACCCCCTTGGTCATGGCTTTTGGTTATGGTTACAGCTTAACATAACTACCCATCAAACAACCGTGTATTTTTATGATCGTGTGTAGGGTGGTTGGTGGCACAAAAGATTTAAAGCTGGTCTCTTTTTGTTTTTTCTTTTTGAAAGCTACATTAATTGTTCTGATGCCTGAGCATCTGCCCGATACGCATTGTTTCCTCTGCAGACTGAGGAAGACAAAAGCTAAATACAAATTTATTGAACAGGCAAGCTATAAACCCTGAAGTTTGCACAATATTTTAATGGAAATCATACTTTGTCAAAAGCACATGTATCAAATTTTCGTGCTGGAGATTAGGGTTCATCAGTACCAGAATTAATTAAAAATATCCTACCAATCTTACTCACTGCTCTTCTGTTTCTATATATAAATTTTTAGCTTTATAAACTGATGGCTCATTTCAGGGAGGAATGTGTCTTTTATTAATTCAAATGCATAATATGAAAATGTCGTACTTTGTAAAGGAATTCACTTTTCCATTAAAAAATCCATTCAATTTTCGGTGGCAAAAGGGACTTTAAATAATTCTTCAGCTTTCACTTTATGTATTTTTACAGTGTTAGCTGGCAAAAGCTGATTCATTATCCGCTGTCCTAAGTTTACCTACTCTCAATAACTCACAAGTTCAGGTCACCCTGCAGTGCCTCCTTTCGCCTTCGCTCAGATACCATGTCTAACTGAATGGAATTGACCTGTTTAAGGCCTCTTCACTCCAACTGAATTATTTGATCATAGCCACAGACATCTGTTTGGGGCAGTAATTGGTTGTTTATAAGAGCACAGGAGAGCCACCAGCAGCAACAGCAGCAGCAAGACAATAAAGGCAAGGGACAAGCATGGAGGGCATGTAGACAGGTCCTGACAGACCACTGTCTGCTCGAGATAAGCAATGCAGATTAGTTATATGCACTCTATCTCACCACTGGGGCCTAATAATCCCCTTTAGCACTCATTCACAGTTATGTAGCAGACAGAAAACTAATACAGGGGGGAATCTGGTCCCACTGCCTCGCCACAAATCTCAGACACAGCTTCTGGAATCCGCGGGGTTTTACCGTACAATTAGTTTTAAATGCCAATTTCATGGCGGCTCATGAGATGGAAAACAGAAGAATAGTAGGTAAAGATACCCATTGCAAACTAGATTATTTGAGAGAGAAAGATGGCTCTTCAAGATGTGGCTGTCACTGCGGCTTCCAGGCTTGACAGCCACAATGTGGACATTGAGGTAAAGCGTGACAAAAATGTAACTTGAAGGGCTGAATTGCTGGGAAAAAAAATGACACGGCATTTCTGTGCTGTTTGTGTACAGAGGGGAGACAATGTGGGTTTTAATTGATTTGCAAAACCTTGTTGCAATTATCATGGAACACAAGATGGTCGTGCTTGCAGTGGCAGCCAGCGTGTAAAGCAGTGTGAGATGCACTGGGTTTGTCCTGCTACAGCTGCGCGTGTGTTCTTCTCACTGTCATAACCAAACACATGGCACACCTCGTGGGTGCTGCCCCTCAGGGTTCAAAGGAGACTGCAGAGCCTGGCATTTGATTAAGAGAATTCGATGTTCACATTCAAATGTTGAATTAAGTAATTTTTAACCACATGCACAAACAAAAATGCATTTATGTTAATATCAAACATTATTTTCAAATTAAAAGTCCGCATTTTGCAAGACATAGATACCTATTACAGCTCCGAGCCGGTGCAGGGAAGGGAGAGAGTACAGAGATGGATATTAAGACTGACAGATAGCGGGATGTTTGCTTGAATTCCAGAAACACAGATTAGTGGGATGTGGTGCAGGAGATGGAACGAAAAGATTGTCATTATTGTGGTTGTTGTTATGCCGTGCCACTCATTTCATGGGTAGCAGTCGCTCTCAGTGTGATGTAAATATGTGCTTATATGCAAATGGGTAAAAAATAGTGTTCTTCAGAAGTGTCTGGAGACAAAGAAAGTGCAAAGAAAGTGTCTCTGGCTCCTGAGCTTTTCAGGTCCCGCATCTTGAAATCCAGTAATTGTTCGTGCAAGTAATAATGAAAGTTTATCGTAGGCACCAGTGGGAAAGGTAATCTCATCTCAAACTACTTTCTTAAAAAATTCCTGCTACTCAAGGTGATAATTTAAAAAACGAGAACTGTTGACCTAAAAGCTTGGATCATTGCTCTCTACAATACCTACAAGAATGTTGTAGCCAGGTGGTGGAAGGTCTCTTCTCTCAAGAATCAAGTGATAGAATGAGAGGAAAGGGCCTCAAGATGTGCTATGGCAGGTTTAGATTGGATATTAAGAAAAATATCTTCACCAAAAGGGTGGTCAAGCACTGGAACAGGCTGCCCAGGGAACTGGTGGAGTTACCGTCCCTGGAGGGATTTAAGAGGGTTAAGATGTGGCACTTGGGACAAGGTTTAGTGGTGGCCTTGGCAATACTGGGTTATTGGTTGGACTCAATGGTCCTAGAGGTGTTTTTCAACCTAAATGATTCTGTGAGTCTGTGATCTTCTCTGTTTAACAAATACAATTTTTAATTTCTTTGTGTGTTTAATCAATCTACAGTCACAAAAGAATTTTTGCAGACGTCTTTGTTTGGTATTTTCTGTTGGATATCCCAATATCCCATTCATGTTCTGCACAGCTCCCTCTCTACATGCATCTCCAAAAAGTCTCATGTTTCTGGCATGAATGTCACATTCACATGGAACCTGATGTGGAAGGGACATAAAATTTGCGTGAGAAACAAACCTTGCATGCAGAAGGCACTTATAATTGAGT
Organism: Cnemophilus loriae; assembly: GCA_013397755.1. Lineage (NCBI taxonomy): Eukaryota > Metazoa > Chordata > Aves > Passeriformes > Corvidae > Cnemophilus > Cnemophilus loriae. The sequence continues at coordinate 1,688,274 of VZTF01009189.1, read as the reverse complement.
TGTCTTAGTTAATTACGGAAGCTTAAAAACTCACCAGTAAGGGACAGAATCCTCAGTAAATTCACACAGCTCTGTTGGAATCAGCAGGGCTTTGCTACTTTACAGTTCTGCGCCACGGTTTTTATCTGGGATTTTTTTTCATTCTGCATTGCCAGCTAAAGAGTTATTGTACAAGCAGGCTGTAAAGCACAGCAATGTTTTTGACTCCATCTACATGTCCTGTATTTGTTATCTAATTGCCAATAGACCAAACTGCAAAGGGACAGTGTTTTTCAACCAAACGACCTGTAAGTAGCAGGAAATCTTATGCTCTCACCTCTTTGGCCAAGACAAGAGCATCCACATTTTACATAATGAGAGAAATCAACTGTTCTTTATCAGTGCAATTGCAAATCTTTAAAGCCTAGCTGCTTCTTGGATTTAACAACTGCATCCCAGCCCTCCATACATCAGGAACATGCAGGTCACTTTTATACAACTGCAGTGAATACCATTATTTGTAACATGAATGAGCTTAAAATTCAGCCTCAGATGTTCATGCAGGATCCCTGGCTGCTCAGAGGGAGCCGTGCGCTTCCATATAACGGTGGATTGTGAGTCTTTATTTGACTTTAAGTTATGCATTTATATTTAATGAATTACAATTAAATAACGTGAAGGCAATTTACAGTGTCTCTGGTCACTCCAGATTCCTGGCTGGTTGCAGCCTCTGCAGCTGTATGAGCAGCAGCACTGAAGTCCTTACTCATGTGCTTTGTTGTGGGGTGCACAGAGGTACTGCTCAGGCCACAGCCCCAGTTGCTTTTTCAGAACTGTAATTTCTTTTTTGGACACATGAGCAGTCCTGATTCTTTGTTATTTCAGTGTGTCTTCCCCAGTATGTTCAGTCCCAACCAGTTAAGGTGTTGCTGGAGTGACTGGCATGATGGGTAGGTTTTCCCCCTGGGAATCCATCTGGAGATGTAAATTGCATCTTCTCAGTCTCACACCCCATGTCAGACCCCAGCCAGAGCTCTGTTTGCTGACAAGGAATCTCAGAAGTGCAACATTTAATGTGCTGGGGCTTCTAATGAAATAATAAATTATGATTACAGCTGTTATCAATTATTCTTATTACCACAGTCCATTCCAATGAATAGTTGTATCAGCCAGGTTTCCATTTCTGCAGGATTCTTGGGTATCTGATTTGGTGGATTGTCCTGCTGTCTCTCTGCATCTAAGCCAAAGATTGGTGTTCTCTGGCTTGTCCTCCACTTCTTCAAAGGGACAGTTCAGCTTAATGTTCAATCTAGCTTGTCTAATTTTTCAAGCCTCTAATAGCACAGATTAGTCAGATCAGCAGGAGGGTTTCAAATCAAAAATATAATAATTGATATCATGTTGGCCAGTCTAATCAGCACAGGCTGATAGCATCTGCTTTACTCCGTGCTTCCGTATTGTGAATCAAATCTCCAGATTGAACCAAACTATTCCTAGGAGTTGTATTATCACCATTTGGCTCTAGCAGCCCTTATGAGCTCTCACAAGATCCCTGGAGACAGAGAGCAATATGTCTTCCTCTCAGTTAAATTTAGTTTGGTTTTCAAGTGAAAAAGAGTCCCAAGAAATACAGAAGAGCCTAAGCTGTCCTTAGATGTAGCATGTCTGGCTATGTTATCACTAAAAGATAAATATTCATATTATTTCTTTTATTTCCTCTGTTTTCCTTTAATATTTTTTTCTTTTTTTTCTTTGCTTTTTTTGCTTATCACCACAGTAACTTCTGGTAATGTCTTATATAACATGACCAACTTCATCACCAAAGGGTTTATTTGCTCTCATGTCCTCAACTAACCTTGAAGTCATGTGCAATGCAGCCTCTCCTTTTGATTTTGCTTCCTGAAAAATCAGGTAGTGTTTGTTTTCAAGTAGGGCCACAGAAGTACTATTGGCTCCTGAAGCAGGTGGTGGTGAATTTTGCACAAGTTTGTAGCTCCTGGACTTTGCTCCAGGGTTTTGCTCTACTGCCCTTCACTAACTCTGGAGAGGGATCTATCTCCTGTGTCCCCTGCTTTGACAAAACATGTTTCTGTGACCCAGAAGAGAGGAGTTCCTGGCCACTGGTTTCATCCCAAAATTTTTGGTGTCTTCCTAGTAATCCAAGATTTAAATTTTGGGGCACCTAGAATATAAGGACTCACACTTTCAATTCCACGTGGTTTTGTTTTTCTCCCCACCTTTTTTTCTCTGATTACTTATGCCACTGTGAACCTTAGGGGCTGAGGCATCTTTTACAGCATTTTAATTGTATCTACCCTACTTGTTGCAGTAGAGCCAACTGGTGAACTCCATCACATCATTCACAGAATGAAGGTCTTATCTCAACTTGATTGCTTGGTTTTTAAATGCTTTTATACACAAGGTTACTCTCATTTGGTTTGTTTGCTCACATATGTTTGAGTAAAGTAAATAGCAAAGAACGGTGAAGAGAGCTTGAATCTAGAATTTGAAGGTTCAGAATGCAAATTGGCACAGGACGCCAGCTGAAAGCAAAAGATTTCCAAGGCAAAAGCTCTGGTGATGCGGTCTTTAACTCCTGGTGAACTGATCTTTAATTTCTCCTAGAAAAGCTTATTTCACACAGTTTATACTGATGGCTTATGGATTCACAGCGGTTTCCCTGGAAGTGTTCAAAAGGCATTTGGATGTGGCTCTTGGGGGACACGGTTTAGCGGTGAACACAGCGGTGCCAGGTGAGCAGCTGGACTCGGTGATCTTAGAGGTCTTTTCCAGCCTTAAGGATTCTGTGATCTCAAAATGCTTTCTAGATTTTTCCTTTCCATACCCCTCATAGATTTGGCAAGTGGGATTGTCATTTTATTGTCACAGGTGGGAGGGCCTGATGCTGAGACAGTGAAATGGTTTGGCTGTGGCAAGTCAGGAATGAGCTGACATGAGGGACTCAGTCCCTGGTGTTTTTCTTCGCAGCTCCTCCACCACGGACATCAGCTCCCAGCCCTTAACAAAGACCAATGATGGAGTCTGGTTCCAATTTCTCTGGGATAGCCTCTTGGCAGTGATTGCTCTTCTGCATAAGTGATAATTATGTTATAAAAAATATTTAATTCATGGCTTTAATTGCTTTCCGAATTTTGCAGAGAACTCAGATAAGCAGACTGATTATATTTTACAGTGTATGTCATTGCTAGGTGAGTACCATGAATCAGCGTTTTCTCTCCTTTTAATTTCTAATGCTTTGTCCTCACTATACCACATTAAAATAGGGAAGGAAAACAAGTAATATAAGTGAAAATCCTAGTTATTGCAGAACGAGAATCAAATCTTAGGGTACAGCTTTTGGAGGTCAAGAAATGAAACGTGTTCTCGTAATAATTCTGTTAATAATTCACTTCTTTACAGAGATATTTGAGCTCTTAGACTGAAAAAAATTTCAAACAGAATACAAATTTGATAAGATCATGGGACTTTGAGGTCATCTGAAAAATTCCAGGAACTCAACGAATTTTGACTGAAAGTCCTGAAGAGTTCCCACATTCTTCTGTCCAGCAGTGAAATAATAGTTTCAAAACACTGGGGTGGCAGTGAATGTTCAGAGATATCTGAATATTTTACTAGGAGGAGGTTTTTCTGAAAACACAAGAATAAGAATTTCAAAACCTTTGCAACAGGGTCAGCAGAGAAGAGGTATATTCTGTATATTAGCAGTGATTCAGCTGAGAGACTTGGACTGAATTTTAGACCCAGGTCCGTTTGGGCATCACCCTTGTGGTCAGCAGGACTCAGCCCAGTGCAAAATGCACCACGTGGTAAAAGCTTTGCTCGCTGTGTGTTGACTGGAAAGCTCATTTCATACAGGCCTGGATCAGGAACTACATGTGGGTGTTATCTCTGAAGATTAACTCACCCGCTCAGCACAGGCAGATTGCATTTAAACTCTAGAGAAAGTGGCTGGCTTGGGAACTGGGGAAAATATTCATTTGTTTTACAACCAAAGGTACGTTTATCTTCAGATACTCAAATGTGAAAATATATTTGTCTCCTACCAATGAAATATAATATTGATGTCACCTCCAAGAAATATAGTGTAATGTATTGCTTTTGCCTCTGTTTTGTGCTTTATGTAAACATGCAAACACCCGTGACACCCCACTCTGCTGGCAGCCAATAGACTGAGCACTTACCCTCGCTGCTGTTGTGTAACCATGGGCAATTTATCTAAGTCTCACCTCTCTTAAAACACTTTTATCAAAATTGGCGGTCAAACAGCACTGAACCATGGTGGCCTCAATCTTAAATGCTGTGGTGCAGATTTTAATTTGGGAAAGATTAATGCACTCTCAAGTGTTAATGCCACAGCTTTCTGTTATCTACATTGATGGGTGTCAGCTAATTTCTGCAGAAGGATTGTAAAGCAAACTGTGCATGTTGATGTTTCGGAAACCTAAGCTCCAGAATGGTGAGATAATAGAGAGGGGAATGGAACTATTTTCTCAAATTTCTTTTAAATTAGAAAATGTTTCCCCTGTCTTTCTAAAGCTAAGCTACCGAGTCAATTCCACTCAAGCTGATTCTTGAAGATATAGGGAATATTTCATTTAAAGGAGCAGTAAAAGTGTCAAAAGATACTTTATCAAGGTCGCTTTTAGATTGAAGATAACAACCCATCTTATAACAAATATAGACCCCCACAGTAAGCTTTGTAATTTCCAATACTGTAATAGCTCTTAGTCTGTCTCTATCATCTCTCATGAATTTTTTTCATTGTCTGGTCACATATAATCTTAATCAACAAAAGCCCTTTTGTTCATTTAATAAAATGACAATAGCTGGTACACTTTGACTGGTTTATTTTTCAGCTTCATACAGTTTAGCAAATACAACTGGAGTTTGTTCTGGTTTTTAATAGACTTTTAGAGGTCTTTAGAAGATGTCTGGGAAGAAGATAACTGTGAAGAAGATGATGCACAATAACTAGGAAATTTTATTTGTACAGACTAATTTACACAGGAAGGGGGGGAATGCAATTAAGCTCATAAAACTTGCTCCAGCAATGATCCAGGTCAAGGGGCTAATGGTGAATTGCATGAATAACAGTCACTCACCCAAGTCACATTAAACAGTCTTGATAATATCATCCAAAATAGCCAATTATTTTGAGTGTTATGAGAAGGTCCTGTTGTTATTTAACAATGGTTTATATGGGAAAATAGTAATAAAGGGTATATGGTAAAAAATAATTTCAAAGGGATTAGTTGCAATTCAGTTCACAGTAAACTGTTTTTGTGCCGGAGGGATGAAGGAGCAATACCTTAGAGGAGAGTGAATTGCACATGATTTAGCAATGATTTTATGCGTTCAGTGCTTGCCAAGACAGTGCCATCAGCTCCAGTTTAAAAGCAGGAGCAGAAAAGGAAATGGCACAACAGAGCCCTGTTCACTGCAAAGCGTCTTCCCCACAACCATGGACTTTATCCTTTGGTTATAGTGAGGGATTCAAGGTTGGGGGGTTGTGCAGGTGCTGGGTGGGTAAGTAGGGAGATAGTGAAGATGTGCGCTGGCCAGGCAGGGCAAAAGAGGTTAAAAGGATGTTATTTTGTTATATATTTACCAGGAAAGGATTGCAAGTGGTGCTCAGTTTAACTCTGGATTTTGAGTTAAAGATTTTCTGACTTTAAATCTGTTTAATTTATATAATAATATTTGTCTGCATTAATTTTTACAGATATTATTCTTCTTGATTGTGATTATTTTCAGTTTAATTCCACCGTAACTAACTATTATTATTTTTAAAAAATTATCTCTGCTTTAGTTGTGGTCCACATAACTCTTGGTAATGCAACTTTTGTTGGTATTTATTAAAATCAGATGACTATACTTGTCACACGTTATTAATAGTAATGCAAAATCTAGATTGAATGTTGACATGGTCTCACTTCGCTGTTCTTTGTCAGGTTCTGATGGAGTAAAGGTTCGCTGACAACTTTTCAGTAAACATTGTTTGTGCTTTAACTTGACAAATGGAGATTTTTACTCAGCTATTGACTCATAAAAGACCAAAAAGGGCCAACACGTCAGGTAGTTTGCTTTTACATAGGGATGTTCATTATCAGAGAAGTCAGATATCTACGTCCACCGCTGATTCTCTCCATACAGGAAGGGAGTTTTGCAACTTAGTGATAATTTTGTAGTTTAGTCTTTGTTCTGACTGGTGCAGATCTTCTGGATGCAATGTAACTGCTGCATCTTGGCTTCCAGGTGCTAATCTTGCAATTATACCAGATTAATCTTCTACCTTCTTAGAGCTTCGACTCTGAAGTTCACACGATGTAAAAGCAGACTTCAACATCTTGAACTTGATAAGATGGACAAGCAGAGGTTCAATTAGAAAATCTTAGAGCATGTTGACATCAGGTAGTTTTCTGTTGCTTGACAGCCAGGATATCCCAGCCATAATAAAAGGGTTAAATTAATCTGCATAGACCTACGTGGCCCTACTCAGTTTTTGTTTTTATTTTGAGACATTTGAGAGTCTTCAAGGAAGAGGAGTCAAATGCCTCTCTTGGGGCCCCAGGGGTGAATCTGTACAACACTGAGGGGTTTAAGAGGAATTGCATTGGATTGCTACTGCTGTGATCTGGACAAGGCTATAAGTCAATTTAAGAAATACCACTACTGATGATTAACTCACTACGGCATATTTCGATAGTCCTGCATTTGTCAGGAACTATGGATACGGTGCGAAAACAAGCAATGCCCTTTTCTGGAGAAAAATTCATAACAGGATTTGAAGTGCTATGGATTCTGGACACTTGGGACATGACTGTAAAGGGTCCTGTGTGACAGCACGTGTTTTTTGTAGTTTTGCCTCTGTGTTGAAACAGTTTATTCTGTTAGCTCTGTTACCGTGGCTTCAAATATGCAACGTGCAGCTTGTCATAAAATTCTGATTGAATTTAAACCATGTGTGTGTGGTTAGGGAGACATCTGTTAATTGTTCATGAAATTAATTGAATGATGACTATCTAGTTGAGTTTTCATTGGATTTATTCCCAGAGGCTGTAATTGCTAGTTTTGTAAAAGGTACCTCACAAGCAGGTTATTTTTAAAAAGCGAAAACCCCTTACATGTCCTGTCAGCCTGTATTCTGGTGTTGAATATGCAATTTTAAAAATAGGATTGTAGCAACTCCTCATATTAAAGTAAAATGCTTGTTTTTCATACAGGAATTACAGAGTGTAACATAATTGGGCTCACTGAAATGAATTCAGCGTCTCTCAGAGAACAAAATCATTGAGCCTACTGACTAAATTTAACAGCCTAATAGAAATATGCAGGTGAAGGTACAATTAATTTTAATTACTAGACTATACATTGTTAGTTGCACAGCCATGAGTAAAATTAAAATGGCAATCACAATTAGAAAATTGCAACCTCATTGTGCAACAAATTAGTCACAAATTAAAAGTCCAGGAACTATTATACATCCACTTTATTGCTTTATGACCATTATTGCCCTGATATGGATTTTATTTCTTTAGTGTCGTGTCCACTTCTTTACACCTTATCTTTGTTTAGAATCTCTGGCTCCTTCCCAGATTGTGAATCTAAGAAAAGAAATAATATAGGCTGGAGGGCTGTGACTTCCCTGTTCTCTCTGGACAGAAACTCCTAAGTGGCCCTGTCCTGCTCACGGGTGGCTTTCAGAACAAGGTTTGTCACAGGATTATTTCAGTGAGGTTTCTAGAGCAAAGAAAATAGCATTCAGGGGGTAATAGCTGAGGTCTGTATGTGATGTAACCCTTTTAAAAAAGGTCAGGCCAGTTAAAGACAGGAATCTGGAGGGAATCTACATTGGTGTAAGTTAGTCTCTCTCCCACCCCTCTGGCTGGGCACACTGATGGCCTGCACAAAGAATTTTAGCTACGAGAACATTTCTGCTACAAGCTCAGTTTTCAGTTGTTCTCCACATGGATTTATGAAATGAGATTTAAAAATTATCCCAGTCTTGCAAGCTTTGTGGTTGTCGAAGCTGCCTTTGCCCTGAAACACTTGAGGAGCCATCATGGAGTGGCTGAGCTGGAGTAGTGGCTGCAAACTCCTGAAATGCAGCAACTGAAAGTGCTGCAGATGTTCTGCAAAACCACATCTGCCTGCTGTCCCACACCTGGAAATAAGGGTCAGTACCTACCTGGAGCCAGCAGCTCATCTTCACCCGCAGGTAAGTACAAAGAGACCAACAGCACTCACCATTGCCACAACATTGTCTTGAGTACTTTGCAGGGTGACCTCAATTTTGAGGTGATTCGAGGCTTTACAAGATACCCAGATGCCTCTTGTGCAAAATTGAGGATCCATGGAGAAGGTTAAAGTAACTTCAGTCCCAAAATCATCTTTTCTGTCCAGGATGCTTCAGAGGAGCAAGAAAGAGAAATTCTTTTACCAGCATCTGAAGTATGCACTCTGCAGTTAGCCCAGTTGCTCCAGCTGTAGGATCAGAATGGTTTGCCTTAAAAGGAACCTTAAAGATCATCCAGTTCTAACCTCCGTGCCATGGGGAGGGACACCTTCCACTGGTCTAGGTTGCTCAAAGCCCCATCCAGTCTGGCCTTGAACACTGTCAGAGTTGGGACATCTGCTACTTCTCTGGACAACGTGTGCAAGTGCCTCAGCACCGTCACAGTAAAGAATTTCTTCCCAATATCTGATCTAAACCTGCCTTCTGCCAGTAGCCATCCCCCTTGTCCTGTTGCTCCATCCTCTTGGTAGTATTCTCTCTCCGTCTTTCTTGTAGGCTCCCTTCAGGTACTGGAAGACTGCAATTAGGTCATCCCAAAGCCTTCTCTTCTCCAGTGCTCCTGAGGGAGGCCAAGGCACAGGACTAAACACACTGGCTGAGAAGAACAGGACATAGCAAGATAATTAATCAGAGTTCATGTGGAGATGAGCTGGGGAGGGGGTTTAAGACCAAACAACCAAATCCCAATGCAATCTGTTCTCCACGTGATACCAGTTCTCTGGAGTCTTTCCTAAAATCACCAGAGCATTGGTCAGCTTGTGTGAGCCCCAGCAGAGCCTTTTGCAGTGCTTGGAAAGCTGAAACTCCATTTCAAATACACAATTGAACAGCTATCAGGGGGTAATGATGTTTAGTCACTACCACTTGGGACTGGATTTTAATTGATGACCCAGAGGTGAAAGTGTTTATATTCCATTACCCCCTATTGCTAGTGTTTTTTTTCTGTAATCCTCTTTGCTGTAGTATGAATACTTTGGGAAAGGGAAATTAAAGTGGGACTGAAGATATGAAGGTGAGAAAAGATATGTTTACTCCCTGGTTATCTCTCTATATTTAAGGCCCAACAGGAACTCCTTAGTATAATCCCAAATTCTGTTGTCTACTGTTCAAATGGAATCAACATATAGTTTATTGAAACAACTTTTTTTTTTCCTAACTGCAGAGTGTTGATTGCAATTTTCCACAGATTTTTGCTTTTATCTTTGCGCTGTTCCCCTGCTCCCAGCTTATCTTTGCTCTTATCTGAGGCAAAACTCATCTGAGATTTCTAAATCAAACACTGAAATCTCCCTCAGTTCTGGGAGAGGTGTTGTACCTATGATTTACTGTATGTTTATGCATCTCCTAGTGCCTGATTGCACAGAGTCTTGTAGGGTTTACCTCAGGATAGAAACTGAGGAAAAAATAGTAACATGATCAGTTCATAAGATTTTAACTCAGAAGTCACAGAAGTTTCTTATTAGCAGTAATTTTCATATCTCAGACCTCCCTGTGTTTTAGAATTTCTTGATCGGCTAATAAGGATGATTTTTCTCTTGAAAATGTAAAGACATAGAAATGAAATGCCAGCTTGGAATCTGTCTGGATGTATTCTGTACAGTTGTTGTTTTGAATGATTTCTGAGGCAGGGAGTATCTAAGATTAGGGAAACATCTGTAAGTGCCACTGGCTGATATCTATTTACTGTAGGTTCTTTTTTGGGAAACATGTTGTTCCTTCAGCATTAGCATTAGCAGTACTAATACAAATATCTCTTTTGTGTCTTTGAATTAAAAAAAAATATTATCATATCAGCTCCTCTGTTTGAAAAACAGGATTAATGATAAGTGAGAATGACCTGTTCAGGGCCACGCATTAACCTTGCAAGAGAAACAGGAATATTATCTGGATTCTTGTTTATTGAGCCATGGTGGGCTGTTGAAGCTCCTCTCTGTCCAAGTATTACGCATCTCCTCCTTGTGTGAAGCCAAAAGCACTTGGCATGTGGTGGTTTTCTTGGCTGTGGTGTCTCCATGCTGCTATTTTAGAGGTAGTATTGTAGGAAATGTGGTGAACTTGTATAGAAAAATCATTAATGCAAAGAATTGCTTGTTTTCCTCCTGCTCTTTCTGGTAAGAAATCGGCTTTGCCCATGAGTCAGGAGGATTTTGGTGTTCAAATGCATGGAAGAGCTGCAATACAAATATCTTGTGATTTGGGTCAATAACTTTGCATTAATATTTGCTGTTGGTAATAAGTGGGTAGAGCCTCATGGGAAAGCTGCAAAAATGGAAATGTCTCCTTGTAGACATGTGTTCATGAAACCGGGGCCTGCAGCTGACAGAGCAATTGGAGAGGTGTCTTTAAGCTTTACTATTGGAGTCCTGAAACTCTATGAGACTTTTAAAATCCTTGGCGTGGTGGGGAGGAGGGGGACCTTGGATCCCGAACTTCCTGTGACTCTCAGGAATATTGCACGTTTCCTATTCAGCCATTTAATTTATGCCGCAAAAAGTGTAAGTGTGATTCTTTAGCTGTAGCTGAGAAGACAGCCCTTCATTTAATGCCAGGTACTGCAAACTGCTATATTTCCTACAAAGACATAATTACAAATCTACATAGTAAATTCTTTTCTTACAGTCTAACAGGATTCAACAGAAAACATGGGTTTGAGCATGTAGCTTTGAAATTAAGCAATGTAACAGCATTAAAAAAATATCCCTTGGAAACCTTCATCTCTGATTTTATTTTATATTGTTACAGAGCTCACGCTTCAGTGGCTTCCTTTCATCTAGTCACTGGGCTGAGGAAATAACACAGAAAAGGAAACCTCTTGAGTTTCTGATGTACATGGCAAATGGTCATTTCAGGGACCATGCGCTATGGGCCTCAGACTGAGGGTTTAATTTAATTGGTTGAAATTAAAAAAACATTCATGCCTCATGAAATTATAACCTTTACCCCTGGTGTGTCAGCTACATCTGACACTAGCCTTGTTGTTTAGAGATGAAATCCCTCCCCCATTTAAATGGAAGCTCCTTTGGGACCCACAGAAACCTTGCAAACAGAAGAGGCAAGTGGCTCTGATCACTAGATCACTACTCCAACCATGGTTAACATCAGCAGCATTTCTCTTAGATGTTTGTGTGTCTGTGTTTATCTTTGCTATTTGAAAAATCATGTCTGTTTGTTTGTTATCAGTATGCTCATATTTCTTTTAAAATACATGTTTAAAAAATTGGCTTTGTGTTTTCACTGAAGGAAATTAAATACATGAGACAGAGATCTAGATTTGTGTGTTTCCTGTCGAGAAATACAGTTCTGAGGTTCAATTTGATTTTTTTCGGATCTGTTAATCATAGTAATCTGTTTTACGTCAGTTGAACTCTCTACATGATCATTTGTTGGGTGTGTTTTCTGATATAGTTTTCCTTTCTTCCTGGTTTAGATTATAAAATGATCTGTTAATCATATAATAATTGAACATAATAATAATAATTTTTTTCCTGGATTTCTGTGCAGTGTTTGAGGACAGGGGCAATGCAACCTCCTTTGAGACTGGAGCCATTACCATAGTGCCAAATAAAAATAATCTTTTCATACAGTATGCCATGAGGTACAGATGGGATGTCTTCAGTGTTTCAGGATGGAGTTTTCCAAAAGGACCTGCAGGAAGGCAGGTTCTCAGTTCCCATAGACTTTCAAATGAACTTGAGGACAGCCATTCCTTTGGGGAATCTCACTACTATAAATTTGCCCATCATATTTTTGTACGGCATAGTAGTTAGCAGAGATAAAATCCCTGCAAGCTTGTAGAGATGACCTGGCCCTTTAGTAGATCTGCTTACAAAGATGCCCCAGCTCTGACTGTTTGCATCATGTTCATGCTGAATTTCTGGAGACTTGCTCAAATGTCTTTATTCGGTGAGATACTGGATCTTCAGCTAGTCCAGAAACTGGGTTCCCACAGCACATTTAGTTATGGATTTTCATTATACCAGAACTTTTCTGTGGAAGTGATGTGGAAAGCCAATTAACTAAGGTGACTCATTCCTTCCTAGTCTTTTGCTGTCAACAGATGCATCAGCTGCTTTTTCAGTTTTGTGTATAATATGGGCATAGATATGATAGTTGTACGTACTGTTGAGATCTGGTTATCCTTAACAAAGATTTTAAGTGGAAAAAGAAGTTAAAAAATTTTTCATGGACAGTATTTAGAATCTGGTACACTTTTATTATACGAGAATCTGGAGGAGAAATGAATAAGAAGTGCCAGGAAAATGGATATAACATGGAGGAGAAATAGCTGGGAAATTTTTGTTCTGAGTAAAAATATGAGAATGAGGCAATGAAATATGAGAATGAGGTGGTGTTCAGTGAAAAGAAAGCTATCACAGCAGAGACAGTTCCACAAGGGACAGTTATTATTGATGTTCATTTCTATAGAATATCATTGGCAGCAATTTAGGAAGGTTCAGAGAACACTGAACACTTAAAGTAGGACAAGAATGCTCAGAAGGTTAATAGCAGATTGTCTTAAAAGAAAAGTTTGCAAAGGGAAATATTTTTGATGCTGTGGCAAATTATCCTCCTCTGCCTGGCTGCTTCATTTTGTGAAGCAGTAGGACTCATAAAATAAAAAATAAAAATTCCAGAATACTGAAGCAGGAGTTGTACCCTTGCCGTTTTTTAAGGAGACAGATGTTCAGATCTCAGTTTTTTCACCTTTCTGTCACCACCAAATTCACAAAACCCTGAGGAAGTGCCAAACAGTCTTGGGAACATATGCAATGCCATGGTTGTGTGGGTTGACTTGCAGAGGCACTTGGCCTCCATAAGCTTATCAACAAGAACAGTTTGTTTTCATGCCCTGTGGTGCTACTTATCCTTCAATTCTTTCATGAATAAGAAGCACAAAATTGGTGAAATTCTCAAACTATCTGATGCAAACAGACTTTTTCAAATGTCGAATCCAGGTTAGAACTAATCCTCCATTTCAGCATGACGTAATATTTACAGCCAATCTCATGCATTTATTATTGAGGCTGTGCTTGCATGCTTGCCCTTGAAAAATTCAGAATATGCAGCAAATCTGTCCAAAAGATCTTTTCAACTCGGGGCTGGGCTCTGATACTTTGGGAGAGCATCAGTGTCACTCTGTCATATGTTTCAATACAACTGTGCAGCTGGGAGGGATAAAGACATGATTTTATCTGGAAGCTAAGGCATTGCTGGTCTTTGTTTATAGTGAGGTTTGTGCAGGATGCAAAATGTTGGCTTTCTAGTTATGGCAACGTGGGGACAGACAGTTATCAGTACTGGACACGTGCAGTGGTTATAGAAAGGGAGCTAAAATTCCATGGATCAAACACGCCTCCTTTCACCTCCTTGCCCACCAGTGCAGCCTGTGGGATCTAAAGGGGTTACAAGAGAGCTGGAGAGGGATTTCTGATGAGGGCATGGAGTGATAGCACAAGAGGGACTGGCTTTAAACAGATAGAACGTAGGTTTAGATTAAATATTGGGAAGAAATTCTTTACTGTGAGGGTGGTGAGACACTGGAACAGGTTGCCCACAGAAGCTGTGGCTGCCCCATCCCTGGCAGTGTTCAAGGCCAGATTGGATGGGGCTTGGAGCAATCTGATCTAATGGAAGGTGTCCCTGCCCGTGGCATGAGATTTGGAACTGGATGATCTTTAAGGTCCCTTCCAGCCCAAACCATCCTGTGATTTAGAGCATGAAAAAAAATAGGAGTCATTGCCTAACAGTCAATAGATTTTGCCTGAAAATTAAGGAACTATCAACCCTTCCCCAGCTCTGTTTCCAAGAGAAAACACTAAACAACCTCCTCCCCTGCGTGAGCCCTTATAATGATAAAAGACAAAATGTTCTGCTGGAACATTTGGAGTTGTGGGGCTTTTAGTTCCTCCAGGGAGTGGGACATTGCTATCTGCAGATTGAATCAATCTGCTTCGGAAGCGTGATGGTGAAAGAGCCCGTTCACGATAACAAAGCGACACATTGAGGGAACAGCCTTTACTTCTCTGAGCATAGATAAGACGGCTTTCTAAAAAGCGAGCAGGCACAGAGCAACTGCAGCCTCACCCAGTAGCAGTTTTAATCCTCTTGCTTGAGATTGGTAGAAGATTTGGCAGGTAGGAGGATGGGGTAAGTCTCTTCTTGTTATCTGAGAGGAGGACAGTGCTATTACAAGTAAAGCCGCAAGAGAATTCTTGCTTGATAATAGAGTTAAGGGGAGCTAAAAGATAAACTCTGTTTTTTATTGGGGGGAATAATAAGATTGTCTGGGCTAACTTTAGTGGAACTTGTTATTCTGTCTCTGATTTGCTTGTCTTTGGGTCTCTCGGGCACAGCACTGCAAAGGGCATTGCTATGTTAACCCATGGATGCTGTGCAGGGCAGCAGAGGTCCAGCCAGTTTTGCTTGCTTCAAGGCACCCGTCTCCTTTGCTGCTTCCTAGGAGTATTTTCTAGGAAATGGCTCTTAATGAGCTGATTTTTCTAATTTTTGTTTCGAGATCCATGCTTTGCACCCTTGGGCCCAGGTGCTGTCTAGGAGATACGCCCATCTAATGGAAACCACCTCGTGTGTACAGATACCACACTCGTGACATGGGTCTGTACCATGTAAACTAAAGAAGATTTTGGAGAAAACTCTGCCAGAGATTTCCATAGCCACTGATCCCAGCCACCAGAGGGAAACGCAACCATGTGCATTAGCCCAGTCAGTCATGTGCACCTTCTCCATATGTGCAAAATCTTCTTGGACAGCTGATGTTCCCTAGGGCAGCCCAAACCATTGTATGATAATAAGATTCTATACCTCAAATACAACCCAGGGACTGCATTTCCCAAAGTCCCACCCAGCTGGTGTTGTGGGGGCTGCAGGAGCCCCAGTGGGCTGCTTTGTCTTTCTTTTTGCAGCTGTTGGTTGGAGGCACTGTGGGAAGGATGCAATCCTGTCTCCACTAGGCGTGTATAGAGAGCATGTTCTGTGGTGCTGGAACAGAATAGGAAGAGTGTAAAAAAGTGCTGTTGCCAAAACACCCTGAAAAGGCTATTACAGACACTGTCACAGAAGGCTTTGCCTTCTGCCCTCCATTATCTAATGGTTTCTGTTGTCAAGAAGACAGCAGATCTAATAACCAAACAAGCACCTTCCTGCTCTGAAGAATCAGCCCTTCCTCTTAGTAACCTACTCTTCCCGAGCTGGGCAGACAGGCAAATCCCATGTGAGAGGTTACTGAGCTGGAGAGCTCCTGCAGCCTCCTATCTGTGTGTTTGTGCTGGTGGGAAGCCAGTGAGCTGCAGCCTGTACCTCTGCCTGGGGGCTGCTTTACAGGCTGGGCTTGTACTCAAACCAAACACAAATTTGTGGCCAGAGGAGGTTGTGTGAACCTCGGTTTGTACATAAACCATGTCTGCTGATACATTTGCCCATAAAATTCACAACTAACAAACCCTGCAAGGACAAAACTCATTTTTTCATAGTAATCATGTATTTGTCTAGAAATCCATGGTTTCCTATTTTCTGAATTAGCAGAAAAATAATTTTTTTTCTGATGAGCATCATCTCAGGGCACTGGGTGCTGTTGCAGGTCTCCTGGGCTGGGGGCAGGCTGTCAGACAAGCCATTAGTGAGGGAGCTACCAACAGATGTGAGGTTGCCTGCTGGCTCTTGGTAGTTTCTGGTGGGAGGGGGAGGATCAGGGGATGGCACTGCTTTCCTCAGCCAGTGTTGGCACATGATGAAAGGAAGGAGACCCTTCTGCAGCCCCAAGTCTCGGAACGCTGCTCTGTTGCCACCAGCTTCAGTGCAAGCTCCCTCCACATTCCCTTCCTGCACAGGGTGCCTGGCTAAAGCTGGTAAAGCAGGTGCTGCCCACACACGGAATGGCAAGGACAAGTGGATACCCTCAGGGAGGGAGGAACACGGGCACAAGAGAAGATCTTTTGGGCTGCACCATGGCTGGGCATGAGAGGGTTGTCGTTACCTGGCAAAATACCTCCTTGGAGGAGGTGCCTCTCAGTGCCCGTTTCAGACTGGCTTCTTCAAAAGCAAACCAAAAATGTGTCTGTGAGAGCAGCACGAGTCCCGGAGCCCCCGCCGCCTTTCACACGCTTTCAGCAAAGCGCCCTGCGCCATCCCCAGAGCCCCTCTGCTCCCCCCAGCCCTGCTTCCTCCCCTTCCCCCTCCCCACAACTATTTAATTTTGCTCTGGCATGAAATAATAGAGTGCTGTGTATCTATTACAGATGTAAAGAGATTTAGACTGCCACAGGTTTCAGTAGCACATTCAGAGCCCTAACAAAGCTGGGTATAATAGACTCTCCCTGCCATTATCCATTCAGCAAGTGTAATAAATGACTCGGCCGCAGCCTGCCATATACCACCCGGCCCAGATAACAGCTGAAAGGAGAAAATTAAATTTTGCTTTTGTTGAAACATTATGATTTATGTATTTGTAATATAGGCTGCGGTGGGCAATTGAAAAAAAAAAAAGAAGATTGCTGAATATACTTCAGGGTTACTGATTGTACCACAGGCCACTTAGAGTGCTAGAAATGCTGTTCTTCTCCCTGTATTCCTTAATAATAATAAAATCATACAAATTCCCATTAACCTTTTTGCTAATGTTGATTTTATTTATATATTTTTTTAAATTTTTTTTTTATTTCCAAGTCTTAAGTTTTGGCCATTTACTCTCAGCCTCATGAAAAATAACAGACTGATGGTTTATGGAGACAAGGCATGAAGTACCTAGGCATGTAAAAATGATGGATGTAGGTCAAAAAATCTATATATCATTTTTAGTATTTTTATAATAATTTTCTTTAAATGGGGTGGTTCCCCCCCTCCTCCTCTTCTTCACTGCTGTCTTTAGAGTTGATGACAAGATATTCTGATATCCTCATCCTTGCAATATCTAGACCTATAAAAATAATTAACTTCTCCCACCTTAGAAATATAGAGACAGAAACAGGAGTGCTTCACCCTGTAATTTATAATATTGCAGCACCGTCCCTTAATGTTGTAATCAGGCCTGCAAAGCCTTATCATGTTGTAGAATATAATGAACTTACTTATTCATTTCAACATCACATTTCATCTTAGTTGTTCTCCACATTACTTGCTTGTCCCTCCCCTTTTCTGGAAGACTGGCAAGAACATAGTAGTTTTCTCATTCTTTCTTATTCCTTTTCTTCACCTTCTTTTAGCTCAGAGCTTGAGCTGAGTCAACAGACTGATCTGGGAGGCTGGAGGCTCATTTGCTTCTGCTCCCTAGGAATTTAAACGTGTAGTTTTTACAATTTTTTTTGATGTGTACTTTTAAGAATTTATTAAACCTAGTTACGTGGTTTACACCAAAAGGCTGAGGAAGCACTTGGCTGCATGAGGAGGGACAGCGGCAGGACTGGATGCAGAGGCTGCTCTGGGCTTCCCATGCAGAGCCCCTGCGTGGCCTCGTTGCTCTGAGCACTTGTATCTCAAATGTTGCCACTTAAAGCAATGTCTGACAGAAATTGGGAGGGATAACTGGGATGGAATGCCCCATTTCTGGAAGGGTTCAAGGTCAGATTGGACCAGACTTTGAGCAGCCTGGTTTAGTGGAAGGCTTCCCTGCCCATGGCAGGGGGGTTGGAATTAGATGGCCTTTGAAGGCCCATCCAACCCAAAGCATTCTATAATTCTATGAACTAGGATTGTTCCTGTCATCCTTTTGGTTGCCTACTGGGGAGTGGAGTGATAAATCTCCTTTTTCTGACCCTCAAAGCTGTCCGTATCTGATGTAGGATTCATTTGATAATAGCTTATCCAAGAATGATGATTTTGGATTTTTATTTTCTTGAGGGAAATCCTCTTTTCTGCTCTTCATTAGAGATCATCGTTAAGAAACAGATCTGGTCGCCCAAAGTGGAGCTGGGTGCTGATCCTGACTCATTCCCTTTTCTGTGTAGGAGCAATGCAAGGACATGTTGGCAGCCATGGCCAAGGGGAGGGCCTGTAGCTCTACTGTAGCCTTTGCTCACAGCATCTCTTGCGCTTTGATTTTTCAGAGCCTGGCACAGGTCTCTAGCATTGGGTCTGTCCACTTCTTGGGCCAGACATATCTAGAAATGTTAAAACCCACCAGCAGAAATGTATATCAAGTTTTTGTTTTTTTTTTTAAATTCTGTGTGCATGTTGTTAACCATTTAAACAACTCGTGTGATTTTTAGCCCCGCTGAGCCCCTGCTCAGTGTTTATGGGCTGGAGGTTTGGGTGTGCAGGGGATGTTTTACAGCCAGCTCATCTCTCCATCAGGTATTCTGCTAATGCACACTGACAGATATTTTGTGAAGCAACATTCAGTCTATTTATTGACCCCCTGCCCTCAAATGCATACATACAGCAGAGCATTCCAGCTTATATTTAATGCTGAAACATTTGTAAGTACTGTATATCCTATGATCTATTGGACTAATGAAAAACAAGGTTTATCACTGCAGTCCAGTGTAAATCTGCGGATAACCTTACTGTACAGTCAATTTATTCCTTTAAGAGGTTTATTCCTTTATCAGGTGTTTGTAGAAGGTTTCACCGTAAGTACAGCAGAGACATAATTTGCTGTGGGGCAGATTTATTTGTTTCACAGGGTTATTATTTTAACAGTCTGATAATCACTATGAGTATGTTTCACCATTTGGTATTTCTGTGTGTATATGCGAAAGTGTGTTTATTCATTCCCCGAACAGGTTCATTTTCTTATCAGCTATTCATTTTAAAGAGTTTTATTACATATGCAGAGTGTGTAGGGTACTAGAGTGCAGTAATTTTATTAAGAGATTTATTTAGTGCCAGATATTCATTTAGCTGGTGTTTGCTGTAACACAATCATATGCTTTCACCTGGCCAATTTTCTTTGCATATCACAGTTTGCTATAAAGAACACTTTCCCTGCACTGCAGCCTTCAAATTCCTTTTTTTTCCTTTTTAAAAAACTTTTTACAGGGAGCTGCCCCACACTCTGTACCCTTTCATTTATTTTATTCATCATATTTGATTCTTTTAAGCCTCAGTTTCAGGGAGAGGGGATCTTGTGAAGCGGCTTTTTAAAAATGAATATGCTTAAAGATGCTGTTAAGAGGAGGTTTTAGAAATGTCTCTCGAATGCCACTTAGGAATTGCTTGAGTCTCAGCACACAGCCAGTGACTCATTGGACAAAAGCAGTAGGAGTAGGAGGAAGATGATCCCAAAACAAGATTCTAGTTTACTCAGAAACTATGTGGTTTTGGTGTTTTGCTACGATTTAACAATTTTTATCCTATGTAAACATTAATTCTATCAAGAAGAGGAAAGAAACTGTGCATAAACTGTAGGTGATATCTGTCTTTAACTTGGCATAAAACGAAGCTATAAAATAGGGGAAAAAAAATCCACCTGGATCACTGAATCTCATGGTGGGGTAAAATAGAGTCTTATATGAATCCTCCTGATGTCCAGGGGTGTTTCAGGCTGATTTCACGGGAGGAAGGCTTGGAGTCTAGTTGGTGGTTTACCTTTCTCTCCCCACAGCTGTCTGTAAGAAAGAGCTGCATAAAAAACCGCTGTGAGCCCCTCTGCTCTGTGCCCTGAAACACATGGAGGAGGCAGAGGGTGACACTGCACATCCCTGGGGCCCACGTGCAGATTTCCAGGCATGTAGAAGGCTTTACTTTTAATTACTTACGTGAGAAATAGTTCTTCTGTAGCAATGAGTTTTTCTGGTCCAAGGAATATAAGGATCAGTGAAAACTTCTGAGCCCAGTTTGTACTGGGTCAGGCCCTTAACTGCAGGGGGTTGTTTCTAGTAACTGCCCAGCATAGTAAACTAAACTGGAATCTTCTGCATAACACCACACCTGTCTTCTGATTCCTTATTTGTCTCATTTTTAGAAGAATGTTTCTTGATGCTGGACTAGACTCAAAAATGCAAAAGCATTTTTGTCAGCAGCAGAGTCAGTAATGTTTAATGTTGAGTTTTCTGAGATCACTTTAAGATCCTGTATAATTAAAGGAATCATATGGTTGCCTCGACCCAGAATCTAGAGTCCATATTTGTTTGGAGATTGAAACTTCTATTGGAGATAGAAACTTTAGAGAGCTTCTGAGCATCTACACAGCCATACTGAGATGAAGAATCATACTTGGGCCCTTAATTTCAATATGTTTTGATAGAAAGTAAGAATTTTACTTAGAACTTGGCAGTTGAAACCTTTCAGACCTTGGATCAAAGTTACATCTATTTTTTGAAGTTTCTCTGTAACTGTCTTCTAAATATATATTTTGATCTCATTATGCACGTTGGTTTTTTATTTCCTAGTACTTCCTAGAGTTCGTGTTATCTCCTAACATTTTTTTGGTGCTATTATTTTCCCATTTTCTGTGTTGTCTAAGCCAACTTTTCCTTGAATTGTCTGAAACTTTTTCAAGTAGGGAAACAACTATTAAACTTAGCAGTATTTCATTCTAATAGAGGAGCAATATAGCTGCAACCATGTTATCAATACAGGATCAAAACTATTGATGAACACACAAAAGTAAATCAACATTTGTCTATAAACAACATAGTCCATTTAACAGATGCAATTAATACAATTTAAACATTCAACTAGATACATTTAACATTTGCTGCTTTTTTCTTTCCATCAGATGTCCAGAGAATGGTAAAATAACCGGCCAAAATTCATTGTCAATGACGGTATTTATTTCCCAGATATTTAGAGTAGAGAGTCAGAGCTGATCAAAGAACTCCATTTCCACAGAAGTTTTGGGAAGTCTTTTCTGGTTTGTGCTGAAAGAAATCACAGTTCTTCAAACTTGTTTTCTAAAACAGAGCTATGTTAAAATACCAGATCTGCACTCAAAAGAGCAGAGTTTTGTTTTGTTTCTTCCCTGAAGTGTTTGGAGAATCCATCCTGATTCATGAAACGTTTTTCTTGATAAATTCTTGAAATCAATATTTAGCTGCAAAGCATTTGCATTCTGACAAAAATGTATCTTCAGAAGAAAGAATGTTTAACTGAAAATGTTCTTTACAGCTCTAGTCTGAATGAAACTACCCATCAGTGTTGCTCTTCACTGACTCATTAGTATGGAATTAAATTTATGACTACAGTGAAAAATATTAGCTGTGGGTAATTGAACCCCTATTGTAAAGAACTGGGTTAAAATGTACTTAGTTATGCTCAAAGCTAATGTTATTTGTAAAGTCTCCTAAGAGGGAATTAGCAGTTCAGTTTTGTTTTCATAGTATCAATTATTACTCTTGATACTGCCGTGCAACATCCTTGACTCACTGAGACTTTTCAGTGAGCCTGGATTGTGACACGTGTGCTTCTTAGTGGGTAAATAGCACTAAAAGGGAGAAGCAGAGAAGACCAAAAATGGTACAAGTGGGCAGGTGTAACATTGGGTAATGGACCCAGAGTCAAGTTTTTCCCAGGAGATGTTTGCTAGCTGAAAGGTGATGGTGATTTTCTTGGGAGTGTGAAAGCCCAAAGGCAGTGTGGATCCAGCTGCTGAGCTTACCCTGGAACTGTGTGAAAAACATGTGATTTTTATTGTAGGTTGTATCAGTTCAGACAGAAGTCTTCATAAACTTTTAACTGTTTCCAGTATATGAGTCAATGGAAAAGCTCTGCATTATTTGGCATGATGTGTCTCCTTCTATTTGATTCTGGGAATTGCCATGAGTTTATCCAAAGTTTGGAGGAAAGTTGCCTAGGCATCCCCAGTCCTGTGGGAACAAACCAAGGCCCCATGGCCAAACCCGTATATTTCTGATTCTGCTCTTTACATAAGAACTGCATCTAGACTCCCTAATGCTGACTGTGAAGAAATATTCCTTTCACCTCAGCAGAACCACCCTGACTTACATTCACCTGCTCCAGCTGCCCATTTTCTAAAGACACCAGGACATTGCTGCCTACTGTGCTTTGGCTCCATTTCAGGCCGGGACCAGAAGAGAGAGAAGGTTAAGAGAGAAGAGGTCCAAAGATCTGAAAACCTCAAAGCTCGATGCAAAAATCCCAGTGCACACTCAGGCTGCATGTTTTATACTGCAGGTATATGGCATTGCAGTGGTCCATCAGTCCTTTATCCTTACTCAGGATATGGATGTGTGTGTGTGAATGCATATGGATTTGGGGGAAATGACTGCTGGGGATTTTTTACATTCTGGTCTGAGTGCTGCTATACCAGAGATAAGACTTTTTTGGTGGCCTCAGCTGTTTTATTAACAGTGAAAGATTGCTCTGAACTGTACCTGCTCCAAAATTGGTTTTGCAATACCAAGCAATGGTCCTTGCACAACTTCCCTTGACTGATTATTCCTGTGTGCTTGCCCTGAGAATTTTGGTAAGAGATAAGCACTGAGATTAAGACTGTGTTTGTTTCCAGACTGTGATATTTAGGTTTGATATTCAGGTGAGCTAAAGTGGTAAATGTTTTTTCTAGATGTTGCCTCTGCAATGTGGGGTTTTGGGTGCCTTCTCATTTTTTGATAGACAGAATGAAGCCTTTGCACAAGTCTTGTGAAGCTTCATTAAAACCCTGTGAAAGTTTTCTTTCAATATCAACAATGAAAACAATAGATCTGTAGACTTTTCAAAGGAAATGAGAACATTTTGAGTTACGAAGTTATTAAAAAGTTTGATGTAATCAAAGATGCTGAAAATAGCCTTAAAAAGCAACTGTTTAATTATTAATGCTTTTATACATGTAATGTATATGCAATTATATAATAATTTTTATATTAAATACACTTATTTTATAGTCAGCATATAGTCAGAGATCAGGCCCACTCAGGGAAATAATCCATTTAGCTGTGAGGGTCTGCTGGAATGATAATCTGTGCTTGCTACAAGTCTGAGAATGGCTCAGAGCAGAATCTCTTGTTGAACGAAAGGATGCTCTGATATTAAGTCTATTTCAACAGCTGAATCAAGCTAGAGCTTTGTAATTCCTTGTGATTTACAGTATCAGTTTAAAACTGAAATGTTATTTGATCAGATTTGAGGATGTTAACTTCCACCTTCTATAGCATTTTATCTGCATCTGACCATGTCCTGCTGAATAACAATTCACTAAAGAACGTGTATCAACCTGAAGTAATTTAAAAAGAAGAATTATGCAAATGATAGCTCTTTATTTGGCTGTGCAGTGAGAGATCTTTCAAAGAAAAGAATAAGATGTAATTTCAACACATTTAGAAGTGGTGCTTCCAGGGGAAAAGGAAGTCTTTGAAGAAGCAATTTGTAGGCAGAGGTATTGTGCTAGAATGTGTAAATTGATGATTATTTACTAGAGAGCCTGTGAAGGAGAGAAACACATGCCACCTTTTACCAATGGGTGGTTGCTGCATGAGAAGCAGAAATCATGATTTTTTTATAGTGTCTATTTTCACTTCCATTGCTTGCCAAGGCTGTAATGTTGATCGCTCCATTTAAATCGCAACACCAGAAGAAATAATTTAATATGGCAGCTTTCTGCTCTGCAGAAGCTTGAATGTCTGGGATGGCATTGCTGTGTAATACAGATTGTGTTTTTTAATTCCTTCCCAGATTATGAATTATTGTCAGCAGAACTATTTTCACCCAGCTAAAGGCTAGAAGGTGTTTCTAAGTTTTGAAGGAAATATTAGATCTTGCACCTCTGCATGGGAAGGAGCTCAGCTGAGCTCCTTGTCTTTGTGGAGAGGTTCCAGTGTGGAACTGGAAATGTGTTTCCCTCTGCTCCTCATCCTCTGCCCCCTTGAGTCTTGTATCTGCTTTTGCCTCTCTCATGCGGAAGAACCAAGGCAGCACAGGGGGATTGAATCCCCAGGGATGAAAGCAGGCCTGGAACCCATCTCTTACCTTGTGGGCAAGCCTGAAGGGCAATTAAGTGGTGCAGGAGAGCTCCCCATAGAGAGAAAAGGTTCAGTCAGAAACTTAGTTGAGATCTTTAGGGTATGGATCTTTAGAATCTTTGAGGAATGAATCTCTCCTTATCCCTTGTGCCACAGCCCAGCTCAGCATGTGATTGCATGGCTGGGAGCTCAAGCATTTGTGTGCAGCTGGGCTGTAGAAGCCATCCTCCTTTTGGACCTATAACACCAAAACATCTGTCCAGACAATGGTAATGCACAAGAGCCCTGAAGTCCCTTAAAACAGAGAGCACAAATATAATGAGAAGCCTTTGAAACCTTTTCCATTTCTCTCTGGAGAGGAACATGTTGCAAGAAGCAAAGAATCAGCATACTTAACACTTCTTAATATGTATATATACTTTTAAGGGATTATTAGACTTTTTCTGGATTTGCCCTGAAAATCCAAGTGAAATAGAAGATCTAAATTATCACCAGTGCAAGAGACCCTTTCTGCTGTTTTATCTCTAAGAAAAAATGCTTTCTTCATGCCAGTCCTCTGATGAACGCATTGCTGTAGATACACCACTGTTTAAAAAATGGGCTGTTTACTATTTGGATAGCTTCAAAGAGAGAGTTTTTTCCCCCTGGAACAAAGCTCTTCTTTAGCAAGATAAGTACAAAGTGTTTAATAGTGCCTCTCTTCTTCGCTCTCAAGATTTCTCTTTCTCTTTTTCGCTTTATCTCTGCCTACTCATATGTATTTTTAAGGGGACCTGATATGCCAGTGTCGTGCGTTCACACCAGCTTAACAAATGATGCCACTTCCATGTAATTAATGGAAAGACACTGATACCATTAGGTCAGATGGACCAAGTGCTATCTGAGTTACTGCAAATGTCCCTAGCACAAGCTCTCCCTTCCTGAAGGCAGGGAAGGGATTTGTACCATCTCCGTGCTTTTGTCCCACTGGGACCTTATTTTATGAACTGTGCAAGATGAAGGAGCCAGAGGAGGGGAAAGGAGTGAGGGCTTTCTGCTGGTCTGAGTGTGCCAAACACCAGTCCTGAGGTACCAGCACTGGCTTGAACATGAGTGCAGAGAAAGCTCCACAGGACACAGTCTAATGCTGTTGAGCTGCTCAGTAGAATCCTAGAATGGTTTAGGCTGGAAGGGGCTTAGAGATCATCTCATTCCAACCCCCCCACTGCCCTGGTCAGGGACACCCTCCCCTAGACCAGGTTGCTCAGAGCCTCATTCGGCCAAATTGTTAAAGAATATCTTGTTATTATTAACAAATTCTCTGCCTTCAACCATCCTGGATTATTTTTGGTACCTTTGAAATCTTTCTGGTTTGCACACACATTTGCATGAGTTACCACAGCTGTCTTTAAATATTTAGTATGCTGCCAGGATTTTTCCTTCAAGTGTTATAGTGAAAAGTTCCCTGTTCATTACTGGGTTCATATATTCTATGGCAGAATTTTTGCTTTTTCTGTCTGGCTGGTACAGACTGGCCAAATCAATCTTAACATGAGCAGATGATTCCAGGAAAACCATGACTAAACAAGAACTGAAGTAAATTACGTTTTTCTTGCAGCGAGTAATAGTAATCCTGTTTTAATACTTGTGTATTACTTGTGTTAGGGTGATTTTTAAAAGTGTTGGAAGTAATACTCTGGAGTGGTGTAAATTTGATTGAACTACTCCATAGGAGTTTAGTCTGGTCTGCAGTTTGGGCTAAAGCCTGCTGGTTTCTTGTTCCTATCTTCTGAGGATCTCTTATTATTCCTGGCTGAAATGTCTGCAGAATGTTTGCATATATATAGTACTAACAAGATAACATCATTATGCTTTTGTATTTTTTTATATGTTAGATGTTTTAGGTGACTAACATTTGTTTTATCTTACAGATATGAAACAGCACATCTATAACTTGCTACTGTATTGAACAGATTAGATATCAAACAGGTATTGTAAATGAAATGGGTTTTGATTATAACTGTATAAATGAATTGAGTATCAAGAAAAAGAACTATAGAAATATTTCTCAAAAAGAAAGAAAACTGTGTATAGCTTATAACCACTTTCTTTTTTCATTGTAGTTTAAATAACTAATCTAAATGTGAAGTAAATATAGTAGTTTTCCATTAAACCAACTGAATATGAAGCACGCCAGAATGAATTGTTGATGTTACTCAGATTCAAGGTAATTTTTAAAGTCTTGCTGGCACTGAGATACTTATTTCTGTGAATTTTTAGAGTGTTTCTGGATGCTGCCACTTGGCCATGGTCTAAGATGCAGAAATGTAAGAGTTAGAAGTAATGAGATGCCTGAAGACATTTTTTAGTTAGGTTCTCTATTGGGGCCTATAATGAAGCCACATTCTTGTGTTAGGGCTAGCTGGGACCCTTTGGTCAAAATACTCATGAATTATATTCTTCAGGTTTTGTTCACTCCTGAAGTAAAACATGAAGAGCAGAATGCTTGTGAAGCATAGAGATCTGATAAAGACTGTTTCCCATCTAATTTACCCACCTTTCTTGACCTGTTCTTATCAAGCTTTCTTCTAAGCAAGGTCCACTGCTTAGAAGAGGTAGATGGTTATGCCATGACATTCAGCTTTTCCCTTTGGGTGTATTGTGTGCATGAACATACTCAAACTTAGTTCAACAGGGGTGAATACTTTTTATCACATCATGAAATAAATACCTGGAAACCTTGCGATGTTTCATAACAGTATTCTTTTTAAACATCTGTATGCAATACCAAAGAAAAGAGAAACAAGGTGAGGATGACTTACTTTTGTCAAGTAGGGAATACAAAGGAGGTGTGGACCAGAAATATCATCATGTTGTATTTTTTTTTTTCTATTGAAATCTACTCAGTAGTCTGATATTTTAATTTATTAGATTAAAAAAAACTTAATCTATTTTGGGTTCAGTATTTCTGCTAATTCTTATCTGTGTTGTTGATGCTGTTCACACAGCTTTTCACGTTTGTCCCTGTATGCTACAAAGAGAAAAGCAGAGGGAACAAATGCTCTGGATGCACTTGGCAACATCCAGACCAATAATTTTCTTATTTTTTTTATTGTTCTATCTTTATTTCATTGAAAAGTGCAGGAGTTTTAACAGACTGAATTATCTCAGTAGAAGGGCAAATTCTCTTTGCATCTAGGTTTACCACGTAGCTCTTGTTCCTCATTTCAGACTGGAATTGAATGCCTGTTCTTTCTCACTGAGTAAATCACATTCCTCTTCAAGCCACACATGTGCATGGGACCACATGTGATGAGGTACTTGCCTGTGCAGAAAATGTTTGGGAGACTGGATTCTTCCTGGTTGCGTTGGTTTATCTCACATACCTGATAAGTACAAATTAATTCCCATCCTTTCCTACATTACCAGCAGAATAATTAATGCTTTTTTCTTGCTGGACATTCCTTCTCCTTGAAGCAACCCGTGATTAGGCAGGAATGGGTTGCAGTGGCAGCCAGAATCAGGCTACAGCAAACAGAGCAAAGCATTTGGCTTGTGGACCACTTGCCAGATAGCCATGAGGAGGAGAGGAGCCAGGCAGGATCTGTGCGCAGGATCAGCTGGGAGAGGAGCCAGGCAGGATCTGTGCACAGGGTCAGTTGTGAGAGGAGCCAGGCAGGATCTGTGCATGGGATCAGTTTTCTCCATGGGGCATCTGCTGAGGGCATCTGCAGAGCATCAGACTTCGCCCCCCTTTGTCTCACAGAAGCCACAGGAACACCAGGCTAAGTACTAAAGGGTGCACCTTGTCATGTCCTGCAGGCTCATTCCAGTGAAGGTTTCAAACCTTGGGTTCACCAAGCCAAACTCACAAACTGGTTTCTGGTGTGTTTCAGGCCACGTGGAAGCCTGGACAAGAAGGCAGCAGAAGGTTGTAGGGTATCTTGGCTGCAGGGAGCTGAGGAGGAGAAGGACTGCTAAATAAACCAGATAACTGTTGCCATTGGAACTGATAGTATTTCTGTTCCCTTGGTGCTTCTTTTAAGCAGATTACGCCTTTTCAGTTAGGGTCTAGGACAGCTTGATTCATTGAGCCCTTCCTGCACTCACTTGGGTATGATGCATTCAGATTACAATGCTTGGAAGAAGTTTGTTTGCTCTGGAGTGCAATTATATCACAGCAGATTGCCATAAAAGGTACCGGCAGGTCCTGCGTTCTGCTGCCGGGGTGTTAAACAAAGAATACAATACTCTTGTCTTCTACAAGCAACAAACAGGTTCCTTGCAAGCCAGTACTTTTGCCTTTACTTAATGCTTGATGTTTCTGTTCTTATTCTAATTGCTCCTGCCTATTCCTTACTAAGTCTTTCTAAGAAAGAAGGGGTAATTGCACACAATTAGAGCATTACAATGCAACAGAGAAAATATCCTTTAGGTTAAAAAGGTTAGAACATTAGTATCAATGCTTTTGTTTAAGTAATAATATACAATAAGATGTGCAGTTATTTTGTAATAGCAGCAGGCTTGGGGAATATGGTGAGTTATTAGGCCTCTTTTGCACACTTTCTCACTTTACAGGTTCAGGTAATGATGAAAGGCGGGTGGAATTTCTGCACTTTGTACTAATTCCATCAGAGATTTTCAAATAATAATAATAACAATAGTGGCATAGAATCCCTAATTTTATAATTCCTGAGTTCTCCACACAGTAATCTGTAGACACATGGATGTGCCCATGATGTGCTAATGAAGGCTTTCATTAATGAGTAAAAGCAAAACTCTGATCATTTTATTAGCACAGTCTCTTTGTCAAAACAAATAAGAGCAGTCACAGAATAAAAATGCTCTCCAACATACCAGTATAAAAGTCACAAGAAGTTGATTGTGTCACATGCTAAACACACTGGCTGCAATCCAGTTACACATTTGAGCCAGTGCTGGACCTCCAGGCTCGCAGGACCCCTCGTGTCCTCGCAGGTCAGTGCTCTGAGGAAGCAGGGACAAGAGGGTCAGCGTGTTGCAGAGCTGAGATTTCACTGAAATAGGGCTGAATAGGAAACAGGACACACTAAATAGGACTGAAAGCAGAAGTGGTGTGGTGAGCAAGATGCTGTGGTGGGACAGCAGATTTTCAGTGTGAATAATTCGCAGTGCATCAGTGTGATGGGGTGGGTGTGTCTCTGGTGGGTCAGTTCACTGCACATCAAGCCTGGTGCCACCACCTGGTGATGGATGTCAAGGAAGTGCTGTACTTGAAGTGTTAGTTTCTTAAGTACATATGTTGGATAATGTGCTAAAATGTGGCACATTTTTTTTAGTTCTCAATTTGATAAAAATATGAAAAGGTTATTGACTGAGATATGTTTGCTCTTCAAAGGTAGGAACAGAATAGCAATAGAGCTGTGCTTTCTGCTTATAGTGTGTAATTCAAGAAGGATTAATGGGAGCTGGCCCAAATTTGCTTTTTTTGGATTGCATGTGATCGAGTTTTGATATTTTCAATGTTTTAATTTACAGGCAGAGTACATGTGACAATATTTTTCCCCCTCTCTATGGGAAACAACTTCTGAGTGAATACATAAGTTGCTTTCAGGTTGAACAACCCCAGATATTACTCCCTCTTGGAGGAGGTGTATTCTGCCATATTCCAGCTCAGGCCAGGCTCTGGTGGTATTATAGTTTCAAAGATGAAACACGGTCTCCCTGATTGGACAGAACTGATGTAAGGATTGACCAGTGGTCATGCTCTAGAGAGAATGAAATTTGGTACCATCAGGTGCCGAAGACATACAGGTGAAAGACAAAGTAAGCAGGAATAGAGCTTTAAAATTAGATTGTTTTATTTTTCTATAATAAAATATCAAGTTTTATTACAATTTTTTAAATATCAAACAATTTTTAAAGTATTTCAGGCATTCTGTTTTACAGGTTTCTGGAGAACGTAATTTTGCATTTAAAAAGCCTTAATTTTAACACAGAAACAGGGAAAAGTATTTGATTTTTGTCCAGTTTTTTGTAAGAGGGAAAAGTACTCGCTTGGTTACCCATACATTTTACTGTTTTATAAGTCACAGGAAGAAAACTTACTGAAATGCAAAAGAATTTTTTAGATGCAGATGTTAAAAAAGAAAATGAACCTTTGCAGTTCTTGGTTTTGCTAAGAAGCTCTAACAGTGACGGCAATTCCAGTCACGATGACAAAAAAAATCCATGTTTATCATATCACAAACTGCATCAAGCAGTTCCACCTTGCAAAACTCCCAGCACCATTTCTTGGAGCAGGGCTTTGCCTGATGAGGGCTAAAGGCAGAGCCGATTCTCCATCACCAGCCCTGCTTGCAAGTAGCACATTCCTCTTGCCTTTATCATCGAACCCCGTTTTTCTGTCTTCCTTTTCTCAGTGGGCTTGTGATTCAGGGATAGTCAGTTTCTTGTTTAGGCTTAATAGTGAGATTTTTATACAGCAGGGGTTGCTGAAGCGTTTATCTCTTAAGAAACAACATACATATACAGAATTGCAGTGTATGTATTTTGCAAACAGCGCTGAGAAATAAATGGGTCACTCTTGGGGCTTTCCAACCTTAATAATGTCTTTTTCATGTCTGTCTCACTTACATGAGCTATTCTGTTGTACCCTCGTATATTTCTTGTTTTGAAGTTTGGGGAGATATATATTTTTTTGTTTCACTGTATTGCATCAAGAATATTTTTAAAGGGAATTAACTAAATTGAAGAACTACAAAATATTCACAGATACAGCTTTCTTAAACCCAGGACAGTTTTTGAAGGCTTTACAGGATATAAAAATATCAGAAAACAAGTTCTTCTTGATGACAAAAGATGATCTTATTCCCTATCAAGGGCAAAGATAGAACAGAAATCTTGGACAGATTTGATATACTTTGAAGAGAAAAACTGTTATCAGTAGGAATTCAAGATAAAGTTTACTGTAGGAAAGCCCTACTGACAAACTTAGCAAACATCAGCGTTTCCTGTGCCAGAATGTATAAAATGAAATGGTAAAGCAGGCAGCAGAAGGCTAACATTAAAGGATGGTGAAAGGGAATTGCTCCTGTTCACATCGTAAAAAATAAAAGCATGCACAGGGTTCATTGGAGGAAAAGGAAATCTCATTTCCATGCAACTCAGGTAAAAAGGAAAGTTGCATTTCATAAATCCCGTGATGAGCCCTTTATGTCTACAAAGTTTGGCCTAGGGACCAAGGTAATCTTTTAAAAACTAATGGATTTCCTTTAAACCACCAAAAAAGGAAAGAAAAAAAAAATCAGGCATCCCCTTGATCAAAATTCTCCACAGTAGATTACCTTCGAGTGATAAATGAACTCCCTGAGAAGATGAATGAGTGGCATGAACCCCTGTATATACTATTCACTAACTGCAGGAAAGATCTTAATTCAGCTGAAAGGAATTCTGTCTTGGAGGCCTGTCAAGCTAAAGAGACAGAGCATGGATGATTACATTCAGCATCTGAGAAACTTCAGCATAATTGAATCAACTAGGTTAGATTTAACTGCGGGAAAGATCACACGAGTAAGTGAGAGGTGCAAGGTAGAGTGTCTTGTTCTGCACCTTTGGTGACTTGACCAGAGAGGGAAATGGACTGTACTTGAACGGAGAGGATGAGGAGGTGGGGTTTATTAGAAAAATGAAGAATAGACAGTGAAGGTTAATTGGCAGAGAAGTGGGTGTTGAAGTTGGCACAGTCAGAAAACCAAACAAATAAAAAACTCCAGAGGCCGACCACAGGAAACTGAATTAGGACTGAAAACTGCTTTGAACACAGGCTCGACCCAGTAATCTCAGCCAGCCCCACTGTGCTCCCATTGAAGTGAACAGCCATTTTACTCAAGAATTTTACCAAGATGTGAGTATCAGTTGCAAAATTAATTTCCTTGTAATACAATTGGCACAAGTAAGGTGGAAATCTGAGAAATGGAGCCAAAACTCTTGAGTTCGAGCTCAGTTTTCATGCTGGAGGGCTTCCTTTGGCCAGGATGGTCCCTGTGATGCCTTGGTTCCTCTCTGTTGTCCCCGCTCCTCTCCTCCCCAGCAGTCAGAGGGAGGCTCGGGCATGCCCCTCTCAAACTTGGGAAAAGCCATTATCTGGGCATCTTTATCACGGTAATTTGTTGTGGAAGGTAATGAGGAGAAGGTAAAGATGGTGTTGGTCCTGAGAGCCGTGTTTGTGGCTTCCCTTTGCCGGGGAGCAAGAGCCGTGTGGGCACTGCACCAGGCTTTTATAATCATGTAGCATATTTCTGGTGATAAAGAGTAAACATTTAGCAGTTACTAGCTATCCCAGTTATGTTACAACTAGTAGATAATATCTGTG
Organism: Cnemophilus loriae; assembly: GCA_013397755.1. NCBI lineage: Eukaryota > Metazoa > Chordata > Aves > Passeriformes > Corvidae > Cnemophilus > Cnemophilus loriae. The sequence goes on along the minus strand of VZTF01009189.1, from coordinate 1,655,774 downwards.
TCTCTTGAATTTCCTTTCTGCTATTAGAATATGTTCTTTCGAATAGCAAACTGCCTATCACTTACTAATCTGGCCATTGTGTAACTAATACAATAAATATGTCTCCTGTAAAGTGCAGTGAAGTAATGAGCAATTTAATGAGTTAAGCAAAGAAAGATAGAAAGTGAAAATAAGAAACCATGGAAACTAGCTCACTAATCCTAGCAGAGTGCCAGCAGACTAATGAAGACAGACGGAGAGTGAAAATGAGAATAAAAAGGAGAAACAGCTCACTGAAGGCAGAGATACAAGATATCTGTGTCTTTAAAAGATTTCTGTGTTTGCTCTTTGCACTAAGCCAACATTTCCTTTTCCCACAATTGCCAGAGAATGGTTTTCTGTCAAGGAAAGTGAGTCAAAAATGCTATTTGCAGCCAGATCCTTTCACTGGCCTTTGATTCCTGATCTCCTGTCCGAAATCTCACATTCAGTGGGAAATTGCAAGTAAATGGTACTATACGGAGTTGTTGATAAGCTGACCCCTTTTTCCTTCCTCCTTTTCTTCCCCCAGATTAAGCAGCGATGAATCAACATCAAAACTCCATGACCCACACTCTCAGCTGCGATGGAAAGTCTGCTGTCTTCCCTGGTTTGGTGAATAAAACCAAGTTCAGGAAAGGCTGGTCCTTGCCTGGGGTCCACTACAAACCCAGAGGAGCCACTGGACACACTGAAGACTAAATCTGACCTAAGATCTCTTGTGTAGTTTATGGAGACATAGCTGAGCTCCCAAAAGGCCATTATTAGCATTACATAACTCATATTTTTGAGTGCCTTTCTCTCTAAAAGAGGTGGATGGTGTAGACTTGCTGCCTAGAAGGTAGGAGAGTTGAGTCTTGAATCCAAATCTCAGGCATGGCCTCAGTGGAGGGAGGGTGGAGGAACCTTCAGTTGTTCAGTCCCAGAACATCAGATTGGTTTTGGGATGCAGGTTTGATGTGTCCTTCCCCTTGGGCACTGCTGTGACACATGGGCAGCCTGTGCTGTCCTCATCTGGTGACACCCTTGTAGGTGGTAACAGCCCCATCACAGCTGGGGCAGGGGCAGGATTTGGTGGCTTCAGTAGGAATTACTCTGAAATTACTCTGGCAGTTAAAGCAGGACTGGAGCAAAGGGTTTTGCTGAGTAAAAATTCTTGCTATTCAGAGTTGGTGAGTTGGTTATATTTTCCACTGGATGGTGGGCAAGTCCTTGAGAAAAAGCTTTTAATTTCGTCTCAATAATTATAATTTATAAGCCTGAGGAGTAGGGAAAATGGTAGGTTTGACATGGTATCTGGTTAGTGATGTATAAAAAAGGTGTTCACCACTTTGTGATTGTACTTTTAATTTTTGTACAGATTTTCCATGTCTCTCTCCCTTCCTAGTAGTGAAAATAGGAAGACAATTGGCATTCCTCCATTCCTTTTCATGCTTGGCTATATGCAATCACTTATTAAAAAACCCTTTAATGTAAGTTTTAGCTGTTTAACGATCTGATCAAGAACCTTGGATCCATCCTGCTGTAAGGAGAAAATTATAGTGGGCACTGGTGATGTATCAGAGCTCAGGTAATGTTATATTCATTACTGAATTCCAGATCCTTTCTTACATTTGTGAAGAGAAAATTAATCAAAAGCAAAATTTAAGATAGTGTTGTATAGCAATATAGAACAGTTGGGAAGTACTGTTAAATCAGGAAATTTTCTGTGAATCTCTTTTTTGGTTTTTTTTTCTGCTGTATACAAACCTAGTGAAAATTTCTGGACAAATTATCTAAGGGAAAAAAATATTTCCTTGCTTGAAAAATATGAAATTTGGCAAATGTATTCCTAAATGTTTCTCTTAAAGAAGCACTTGACAATGAAAATTTCCTGGATTTGTCTTTTTGTCATTTGTCTCTCTGTACTGGCAAAGTGGCAGTAAAACTGGATAAATGGAAAATTAATAATTGCAGTATTTTAATCATGGCAGTAAAGTTTACTCAATCCTTGTACAGAACAAATAAATTTTAAAATATTAAAAAATAGTTTTTAGAAAAGTATCTTACTTCTGTATTAGCTAACTAGGAATGGCAAAACATTAACTGTGTTTTGCTGCTCATTTTGTCTGACTTAGTGGTCAGCATTACCGTATATCCAAAATCACAACATTCACCATCTGCCTAATGCTACCACCTAATGCTGCTTCAGGAAGAAAACCACTTTTTTCAAAAGGTATTTGAAACCCCAAACTCTGTTATAGTGTATTCCTCATTCTTCTAGGCTAAAAGACTTCTTGTTTATTTTTTTTTTTCTGGCAGAAAACATAAAATATACATACAACCTCCGTAGGTGCTGAAGTAAATGGTCTCCACTGGGTTCTCCCAGACCAGACCCTAATCCAGAGTGTGCTCTGCACCCTGATTTAGCTGGTACTGGAATTGGACTGTCCTCATTTCCCTTGTCTTTGGGACTTTAACTCCACAAGCCCAGCGTTTGACAACATGGATTTTGCCTTTAATAATACCTTGGAGCGACAGGACACAGACCTGTTTTCAAGGTGTTCAGGCAGATCTTGAGACCGTGTCAGGTAAATGAGGCTGTTTATGAGGGATCTGTTATAGCCAGTTCAATAGAATATAATTTAAGACTACGTTTTAAACTAAAGGTGGGGACTCTCATGTAGTGGGTTAATACATACACGACCTTTAGCACATCCTGACCTTCCTCAGCCTGAGATAATGTTCCATAACAAATTTATTGTGTCGGGGAGATGATTTGTCAGCCAGCAGAAGTAACTGGTAGGAACAAAAGGGAGCAGGGACTGAGAGGAGTCTGCTGGTCTGGGATGCTCTTTTATTTATTCTCTGCATCTAGATTGTAATTCTTTATGTGCAATGTCTGAATCCCTACCTGTCCTGTGACTGAGAGCTAATGGGCACTTCTGGCTTTACTTATCTTCTGCGTGGTCTTGTAGTTTCCCTGGTCGTCCCTCTACTCCACGAGCTGGTGAGAGCACAGCCCCTTGTCTGCTTGGCTCTGACCAGGTGCTGCCCACAGCAGCTCTATTTACCATGCTGTAAGTTAATAGGTAATAGTTCATCCATAAAACAAATTCTTCCTTGTCAGAAGCAAGGAATATGCAGCTTCAGAGAATTTTTGCACAAGAAATTCTCTATAAATTCGGATATGTAGGTCTGTTCTGATCCTAGACACTTTGGAAAGCAGAGTGAGAGTATTTGAGGTTTTAAGTCACTTTATTGAACTTTATTTATTTTCTCTGTGTTAAGAGACCTAACAAGAAAAAGCTTTTTACAACCAATACCTTGTATAATTTCAAACAGAACTGAAGTTTTTATCAGAGCAGGGAACATGCCTCAAAAAAGAATTTCTTGTGAATGTTTACTTGACTAAAAGTGACATTGTCAATGGTTATGTTTCTTTTTTCTGATTGCTTTGTGACTGTTTATAGACCTCAATTTTTATATGATATATAAATGTGTTAGAAATTTTATAGAAAAGGACCTTTGAAGTGGATTTCAGAATCACAGAATCTGCTAGGTTGGAAGGAACCCACAAGGATCATCAAGTCCAACTCTCCTGGCCCTGAACAGCATCATTCCCAAGAGTCACACCCTGTGCCCGAGAGCACTGTCCAAACACTTCTGAGCTCTGTCAGGCTGGTGCTGTGACCACTGCCCTGGGGAGCTGTTCCAGTGCCCAGCCACCCTCTGGGTGAAGAACCTTTTCTTGATATCCAACCTAAACCTCCCCTGACACAACTTCAGGCCATTCCCTTGGGTCCCGTCACTGTCACCACAGAGCAGAGATCAGTGCCTGCCCCTCCTCTTCCCCTCACGAGGAATTTGTAACTGCAGTGAGGTCTCCCCTCAGTCTCCTCCAGGCTGAACAGACCCAGTGCCCTCAGCCTCTCCTCACACGGCTTCCCCTCAAGGCCCTTCACCGTCTTTGTTGCCCTCCTTTGGGTACTCTCTAATTGTTTAATGTCTTTCTCATACTGTGGTGCCCAAAGCTGCCCCCAGCACTCGAGGCGAGGCCGCNGAGTCAACAGCTCCTCCCAGTGTTGTATCGTCTGTGAACTTGCTCAGGGTCCCTTTCCAGTCTTGTGTCCAGGTCATTGATGAAGATGTTGAAGAGCAGAGGGCTGAGGATGAAGCCCTGTGGAAGCCCAGTGGTGACAGGTCACCAGTCTGATGTTACCCATTCTTTAGGACTTGCAGCCACCCATAGAAACACAAACTGTGAAACACAATATGTTGATGCGACCTTGTGCGTTCCATGAAACTGGAAATGGACTTTTGAATATGCAAATTTGCAACTCCTTAGCACAGACAGTCTGCAGTACTAATAGAGCACACAGAATTATCAGCAAAAAATGTGATGGAGCAAGCAGTGGTGGGATTTTGGGGTGTTGCGTTGTTTTCTTTTCCTTCCTTTTTTCCTTGCCACAGTTTCTCTTCTCTTGGCAAAATGGGAAAGAAAACATGTAAAGGAGAAAGAGAAGCCAATGAAATAATATTTACTGATACGATATGTATTGGGTTTTGAAGCTGAATTCAGATAATTTTTGTGTAGCATTTTTACATATAATAATTGAGGTTTTATATTTTGAAAAGGACTTAAAAATACTCAGTTATAATATGTCTGTTGGCATAACACTTTCTTTTCATTTTTCTTCCTCGTGAGATCTAGACCCTCATGGTCATAACAGCTGCTGCGAACACCTCACTTTTACACAGGTCTTTGGATCACATTTAAAACATTGTAGATATGATACACGATGAATTGCCTGTCTCAATTCTCTAGCAAAGGACAATGGTTTTAATTTAAGGATCAAGTTCACCCATACTTTTATGAAATTAGCTCTGAAATTATATGTCTGCAAATATAATGTTGCCCTTACTGTGTCATAGTGTTACTGAGCACATTAATAAATTATTGCTGTCTCCTATGATTGCAATAAAATATTTTAAAATGAAATGCAGAGATGCAATTAAATTAATGGACTCAAGGAGAAATAGAAAGCTATAGGATGTAACAGTGTAAAAGGCTATTTCATTGTTGTGTGACCCTTTTGAGTATCAGATGGATTTTCATTATCAAGAGATCTGAATTCTTTTAGATCCCACTTTGACATTAAAGGCAGGATACCATGACAGTAATGCTTAATATTAAGGTACATATATACTCCAAAGCTAAGAGAGAATTCTCATTCTTGGATGAACACCCCGAGCTCAGAGAGCTCACCCCTACTTTTCAGTGCATTCCTCTCTCCTTGCCCCGTTTTATGAAGTTCACCTACTGATTCTGTCTTTCCAGAGTCCTCAGGGAAGCATCAGAAGTTACTTCTAGAGTCGCTTTGAAGTGATATGAATCATTCTTTTTCCTGGAGTTCATGTTCTTATAATATAGAGACTTTGGGAACAACAAAAATAAGTCTAATGGGGGTACCCTGTATTTGCTGTATGCAGGTTTAGGTGTTCAGATACAAAGGCATAAGAACCCTCTTCAGTAGCAGCACCACTGGGTGTCCTGTCTTGGAATCTCTTCCCTGGAAGAAAACTGGATTTTTGCTATTACTTGCAATACAAATACTTTATTGCAATGAGGATATGAGCTCAAATATAGGACAACAAATAATGTTTTCTATTTTTTTCTGTTTTTATTCTTATTTTAATTGGTGCAAGTCTGTGTGTTTGAAGGGCTGAGAATTTGGTAGAGGAAGTGTATCAGGTTGTCAAATTGATCTCTACTGCTTGTCTTTTCTTATGGTAGTGTCTTCCTGGGAAATTAATCTCATAATCGTCAGTGTTGATTGTGGTCAAACATTGTTCTGTTTTTCTATTTTTCCTGAAGAATAGGAAAAATTTTTACAGGCTGTTTATTCACTAAATAGTTTTTCAGTGCCCTCTGGAATATTTTACTGTATTATACGAGTGATCATACATGAGGTATCTACGAAGTAAATCAGGCACAGTGGTTCAATACCATTTTAATTGAATTGTCTTTGTATTTAAATTGAAATAGTCAATTGCAGAGGTATACTTGCCCAGGAAACCCAGTTTGCAAACCAAATTTATTCTGTATCTAACAGAAAGAGACCTGCATAAAATTACAGAGCCAGGAGCCCCAAGAATTAGATGTGCATCTTTCCCACAGCAGACTGCCCCTTTAAATTGGTTTCAGAGAAAGAACAGTGCATTTATAATTTAGCTTGTCCTGAAGGAGAACTCTTCTCCGTGGGAGGATCCTCTTTAATTACAACTTCACAGTAATAAGATGAGAAATGAGCAAGCAAGAAAGTACTGCTGGAATGAGACGTGATAAATCAGTTTGTCCAGGAAGCACGTTTATACCAGATCTATCACCACATTCAGCACGGCACTATCTTTCTTATTTCAATAAGGAAATCTCATGAAGAAATTTTAATTGCATACTATTAGGTGAAAGTCAATGTCCCATAATGAGCAAAGTGAAACCTGCATTTTTTCTTCTTTTATCTTCATGCTTTGAGTTCCCAAGGATTAACACAAAATGATTTGCCCTTAAATTGCACCCTTTTTTTCCCCCCCTGTTCATTTGTCTGAAGGATGTAGATTTTAGGTAATTTAAAAGGCACCAAGCTTTTGCTGTATGCTTCATGCTTGCAAGTTGGGAGTCAGATGGGAAAAAAATTTCCAATTTTCAAAGTCTCCTATTGTTAAGGGTGACTGAATGGCAGCCTGCAATTATATGATTTCAATGTAATTCATTCAGTAGGGAAGAGGTTGGTTCATAGATGCCTGGCTTAAAAGATTGGCATTGCTGTGTGATTAATTTCCAAACTTTGGAGGTATTTTCAACAGCATACAAAGAAAGCATGTGACAGTGACATTTTCTGGATTTGTCCTAGAATTGCTTTATAATTGGAGTGCTGGTCTTTTGGGGATCACATTATCATTGGAGGTTTATTTTTTTTAGGGTGAGCGTATATTTGTGTATGAAAACATTTATAATATGGAAATATGCATCCATAAATACACATGTGCTTATATGTATAAATGAGCACACAGGTATGTGACATGTGGAAATGTACCAGGAGATTTTATTGTGTAGATGTCTTGCACTTGCCCCTTAAATGCAGTTTTTCAAGAGTTACTTTTTTTTCCTCTTTCACATAAGAAAGCTAATGATGAGGTTCATTCTTGAAAGAGCTGTAATTTAATGCTTGATTTAGGATATTTAAGCAAAAAAAAAAGGTATTTGTTTTTTGAGTGAATTAAATTTGTGAATTATAATTACAGGAAAAAATTGCTATAATGGGCAAGTGGGAAGTACCTTCTCTACAACAGTTTTTTTTTTGGTCCATTGTTTGTTATGGTCAATGGATTCCCTAATTACTTATATTTAAAGCTGTGCCAAATCTTCATTATCAGACATCAAACCACATGAACCTTACCCACACAGAAAAGACTGAAACAAATCAGGAATGGAAAGAGAGTGCTTTCAGCTTCCTGCCAGAAGAAAGATGAACTACCTTTCTAGCTCAAAGGACAAAGAAATTGAGGGCGACACTCCCAAAAATTTAAATCAAAAAATAATACGTGCAATTTCCATGTCTCTTAAATGACTTCTCAGTTTTGAGCCTATAGGTTTTATATTGCAAGTTTTGGACATAACTGTACCAATCAGAATGATCCTCTAAATACAAAGACTCTTGTTTTTGCTGTATTTGTATGGCTCTGGGAGGTCAGCTTGAGGAATGAAGCTACACTGAGGGGGAAACCTGGGACTAAAGCTGGCAATGCTGGCTGGAGCTGATTCTAGATAAAGATTTTCTGATAAATTGATTATTTTTTTTTTTCCAGAAAAAGCAGGTTGGCTATTGTTATTGCTGGAAAACACACCAGTTTCAGGAGAAAAGCTTCTTGAGATGAAGATCCCAAGGTTGGATCCATATTCTTTAGGGTCTTGAAACACTGTGAAAGGTTTAGGATTCAGAAACACTTTTGAAGTCATGGCAGAGAAATACCACTCTCTAAATATAGATGTTTCCCTCTTCGAGCCCAGTCTGAACTTCATACCAGTACCTGTGCCTTGAGGAGTGGGCTAAATGAAAGAGAAAAGAATAAAAAGGCAAGATATGAAACAAATGCTTTGAATATTTCTCTTGTGGAAAAAATTATTGAGTGCTTGAAGCTTTTGGGCGTTTAAACTCAATCCAGCACCAGTCTGATGGTCTGTATGGCTGACTTAGAAAGAAAAAAATTAAACTTGGAAAAATAGATAATCCCAGTCAGTAAATCCTTCCCCAAAAGTTGGGAAAAAAGACACTACAGTGCCAAGATCCTTATGCATTGCCCAACACCCAAATTTTCATGGTGAAGCCCTTGGGGGTGACTTCACCTGGAGCAAGGCAGCCCATTTCTGCCTTCTCTTTCCTACCTGGTTTTGACTTTTGCTGAGGGGTGGTGAGGTTCCTTGTTTAGCCCAAGTACACGAGAGCTCACCAAGGGTAGTGACATCTCTATTCATCTGGGTCTCACTGCATTCTCAGAGTAACCCTTTCCTCAGGATGGGGTCTTTATGAGGCCAAAATATTACAGGGCTGGAGATTGCTTTTGGCATTTCAGTAAGCTGGGGTTGTCTTTCGAGTGAACCCAGCATCGCTGCAGAGAAGTGCAGGGAAACGTGAAACAGCTGGGAGCCAGGGTTATGAAAAGATAAAAGCTGTTAAAAATGTCAGATTGCCTGCCTGGTGCTGGTGGCCACAGGCAGCAGAGCGCAGAGGAGGGGATGGAGAGGTAGGGATGCAGAGGCTCACACGGGTTGTTTCCCTCCCTCGGTGCAAGGTGGGTTTGTGTGATGGACACACACCATGTGGGGGAAATTCTCCTCTCAGTATGAGATGATTGTCTATTTGTTCTGCTTGTGGAGCTGCCATTAATGCCAGTGGCACTCGTGGAAAGAGTTCTGAACGGGAAGCCAAGAGCAACTGTGACTGAGAGATGAGCAATTTGCCCCATAATGTGAAGGCAGTTTTACAAGCTGTTTATTCAACTTGCTCTATGCTGCCATTGAAACTCCTCAGAAATGGCCCATTTGTACACCTGGTCCCACTGCCTCACACAAACACCACTGCTTTGGTTCTTTACTGCACACCTTCGGGGATGTCAGGACTGCAAAGGGCTTGTGTAAAAAGTCTAGACCACTGAGATCAGAATAAATGAAATGTTCATTCATGGAGCATAATTTAATTCTCTTCTCACAACCATTTAATTTCTATACTTTCAAAGAAATTCCAGGTTTCAGCAGTGGCTATTTCAAAAAAATTTCAATTTTGATGAACATCTACCCAGAACAGGGTCATAATCTAAAATACATGGTGGCAAGTAGCTGTGATTTTTCTCATGACAGGGAAGAAAGGGATGAATAACAGGTTTTTCATAATTATTTGTAAAAATAAACAGGTTAACACCGTCTCCCATGGTGCTAACTTCAGAGTAAATAATGGCTAATTGCCAACGATATCCAGTGTTTATGTATAATTTCATGCCAGATTTAGTATCTTTTCAAGTATTAACACACAGGAAGTGCAGATTTTGTCCTTTTTTTTTCCTTAGAGATGAATTAATGAAATAATACACATACAAGTTAAGACAAGCAACTAAAAGTTGGTCTTATAATGATCATAGAATTGTTAAGGTTGGAAAAGACCTCTAATATCATTGAATCCAACCATTAACCTAACACTGATGATAGCTACTCTCAGTTGTTTTAGAGTTATTGGCATGAAGAAAAAGAAAAAAGATTTCTGAAACTGCCCATTCTCTAAGACGAGATAGAGAAAAATGTTGGAGGACTGGGGTTGGAGAAGTGGTACATGTCAAAAGAGAAACAAAGCAGAAGGATAACTGTTGATAGCTCATCACCAATATGTGGGATAAATAGAGGGATTTTACCAGACCTTCATGCACGAAACGCATAGACTGTACAGCTTTGTGCTCAGGCAATTGTATCACATTGGTAATCAGAAAAGGAGAGAAGGTGTTTGGAATGGTTCCTGGCTGGATGATAAATGTGTCAAGCTATTATTACACGATATTTAATGTATTTATTCATGTTGCAGTGATGCAAATGGAGAATTTTCATTTCAAATGAATGAGGCTGGTGGAATTCGTTACTACGTGGTGGCTGTGGAGTGGCCTTGATGTCACAGACTCTGAGGGCACCTGGATTCAATCCAGTTCCTGTTCTGTGCCACTGCCTGACAAGACCTGTCTCTCCTATGCCACTTATTTCCAGAGTGTCACAGGCTTGCAAAGCTCTGTGAGGGTCTGGCTCTCTCTCTCCCTCGCTGTCTCTCTGGTCCAAAGAACATCCTAATTCTGACACAGAGCAGAAAGGAGACTTGTTTTAGCTGTAGCTGTGTTTTCCAATGCCCTGTCGAGTGGGGCTGACACTGTTGGGTTTAGAAAGCTTGGAAGAGGCTTGCCAGGATGTGGGGTTTAGGTTAATGCAGCTGCTTGGAAGAATTCTCCCTTTGAAATATATACTGGACTTTTATTGACTTGGAAAACCACCTTAAATAACTAAACACCTTTGTGATCCACTGTAGCCCTTTAACTGTATAAAGGCTGCTTCTTAGTTATTTTTATCTCTAATTCCAACGTTTATAGTTAAAACTTAATGTGGGCCTGAGCTAATCTATTTCAAGTATTTCTGTTCTTCTAGACAGTACAATTTACTGTTTTTAGGAAATATACCTCTTGTTGTAGATGTCTTTTACTTAATTTATTTAACATGGAGAAGTGCAGGTGGGGATTACATACACCAGTCTATACACTAATATAGAAATGCTTAAATTTTGTTCTATCTCAGTAAATGGCTTTCCCATAAGACTTAATGTTCCTCTGATTTCTCTGTTTTAAAAGTTTTGAATTTGTTAAAATTACTGCTAATTTGAATGTGCAATTCTCCTGTTGTACTCTCTCTGAAACCTAATGAAAGACTGTGCAATTAGCAAAGCTCTTTTCCAGTAATAAGTTCATTTTGTTTTCTTGCAGCAATATTGAAGACAAAAATCGCTGTTATGTAGTACCATGGTGCAAAGCTCGTGCAGAACATTGTTAACACCTGTATGGAAGATATAAAGTCTCATATTCTAAACCCACATTTGCTGGTTGCCTGTACATAGGAGCACCTGCTGATTCCATGAGGTGCTTTTTTTCTGGGGGAAATCACCTGGTTTGCAAGTGTAACAATTTCTGTGAACTAGTAATCTGATTATAATGGAGCAACTTGGTTCATACAATTTCAAAGCAATCTCATCAATTCCTGCACCTACTATGCTTTCAATGTGCTTTGGAGGACTCATAGAACAGCATGAAAAGATATTTTTTCCCTGAAAGGATCCTTTCAGGATCAGAAACATGAGGACTATGAAATCCTTTAGAATCAAAATTTTTCTTTTCCCCAGGTTCAGAGCTTTTAGTGTTTTCTGCAACACCTGTCTATATTGGATGGAAGTACATTTACAACCTAGAGAAGCAGAACAAGGCACTAGCAAATAACTGTCTTTAATTCTGTAATTAAAGACATTAAGTCCTGGCTGTAAGGGTACTATGAAAATACCCAAATAGCTAAAATACCTTATTTTAGCAATGGAAAAAGCTCTTTATTAAACCTGAAGAATTCATTCAAGTCTTGGTCGTGGTGGGACCTTCAAGGGTGAGCTAACCTCTCCAAGGTGGAAGAAGGTTGCCTCCCTGAAGATTCCTGAGCAACCCATCCACACACCTTGTATACCCACTTTCTCAGCCCACTGAATGCAGTGATGAAAACTTGATGTTATTTGACCTTTTCATCTGATTAAAATGCTTGGTGCTGGGATTAGCCGAGTTTGGACACCACTGTGGCATTTTGAATTCGGGATGACTATATAATATCAATTAAAATGACAGTGACAGGGCTTTTCTTGTACAACTCTTTAATACCAGCTGTAAGACACAGAGGGGCTTGGTGGTTTCTTTGTGGCTCGTTTCTTTCCTACTCTCTGTATTTTCAACCAAGGGGACACGGTCCCCTGCCAGTAGATGCAGGCTATTTAAATGCTCCATTGGAGAGGGATTAAAGTTTATGCAAGGTCACTGGGGATGTGATAATTATAATCACAGGTTTTTGGCTCCACAATGACAGCCATTTGTTATTTTCGCTCGAGTAATTCCTGCAGCTTGGAGCTGTTGACAAGCGTGCACTGATTTACTGGCCCCCCCAGGTCCCAAGGCAGTGTCCGCTCTGAAGTCTGACACCTCTGCCTGGCTCCTGCTGCTTTCAGTATCTTTTCTGCTGCGAGCTGCAATACCGACTGAAAATTGGAGAAAAATATTGTGTTAGTTTATAATGGGATCAGAGAGAGAGAGAGTTGTAGGGTTGCTGAGTTTGTTACTACTCTGCAGCTTCCCCACTCTCCTTCCAGGGCTGAGCATTTGTTTCTGGGATTAATAAACTACTGATATGATTTACAGTGTGAGACCATTGGAGTATTTTTGTGGTGGAGAGGCCTTGAGAGCTTGGACGCAAAGATCAAGAGAAAAAAAAAATCCATTCTTTTGAGCAGCAGATCTCCCTTCTGTCTCTTCAGCCTCCTCGACTCTCTTTCCCTTTCTTTTTGATTTATATTGCCTTATTTTGCTTGTTTTTGCAATCAGAGGTAAGAGCATTTTAATATATATTAAATGGTGATAAATTGAGAATAGCTGATGGGTTAGGGCCGATATGACATTTGTCTTTACGGGTGGGGAGATTGATAACTCATGAGCAGTGTGAAAAAATCAAGCAAAATCGCTTAATAGGGAATCTATTTTTTGGAAGAGCATTTTTCTTTTGTGCAGGCTCACGACTGCTATGATAGCTCTTTATATTTTGTTTATTCAGCTTATCTGTGCTTTCTCCAGGCCTCCAATTTCCTCGCACCTTTCCCTCTCTAAAACATCCCCACATTCCCAATTTACATTTCATGTATCTAGTACACGACCTTTCTATCTCCCCTGCTGAACTTTCAACACCAACTGGTTCCTTGTCTACAGCTCAAACTCCCCTTTGCTCTTCATGAATATATTTCAAAGTCTTCTACCTCTGGTCCGCCGTCTGTGGTCTCACTTCTGAGCACAAACCAGGTAGGTCCAGGACACTTCCAGATGTCCCCAGAAGAAACGATGGTAGGCGAGCAACTGGGACCTCAGTTTAATGCCAGATGAGTATACAGATGTTATAATTTTTACAAGATGCCTGGGAGCTTTGTCTAACAAGCTGTCCATGTCTAGGCCTGGAAGTTTACCCCAGCCTGGCACTGTAGCCCTCTTTCTTCCTACTCTCATGAGCTGATTTTGGATTTTTGTCTGTTTCTTCCTTGACACTATTCATCCTCAGACTTTTTGCTTCTGCCTCTTTCTCAGTACCTGGCCATCTAAGGCTTTTTATAAGATCTCACCCACTTATCTGCAGGGATTCTTGGTGCTGGTGGTTAGTACGAAATATTCCTTTCTCATCAGCCACCTCAAATTTCCTAAAGAGACCTTGCTTTCTTTTGCTCAGAATGACATTATCCCAGGGAAATAGGCAAAGAGGAAAGTCTGGCTGTCCCTGAATAACCAGCGTCCTATCTCCAAGTCTCAGCTTTACTCCCACTCAAATATCTTGCCAGCTTTCTGTTTGGTTTCCATTCAGTGCTCTTCCTCCAAGCAGCAAACAACTTCCTTGTTTTTGATGTGAGGAAATAATTCTTCTTTTCCAGACAGTTGTACCTCTGGAGAGGTTCTGGCATCACTTATTAGTGCTATATTCCTCTTGACTGTGTCTTCACTCCAAGGTGGCATCCTTTTAAATTTCTAATGGTGAGTTTAAGACAGCTTGCTCACTTTTCAAGCCTTCCTCCCTTGACATCCACTCAGCTTCTTCTTTTGCCTCTTCTTTCTAGTATATCTTGGAGTAACAGGCATCCAGGGCAGTGGTAGAGTCACCATCCCTGGAGGTATTTAAAAGACATGTATCCGTTGTGCTTAGGGACACGGTTTAGTGGTGACCTTGGCAGTGCTGGTTGGATCTGATGATCTCGAATGTCTTTTCCAACCTTAATTATTCTATGAGTTTGGACTTTGTACACTCAACAGAATTCTTCATATTCTTTATTGCTTTAACCCTCTGCTCTTTGTCTGTCTACCAGCATTGACTGTTTCTGCTTAATGTTGCACTATAGTTTCCAAAATTTGATTCCTATACACATGGATTTTCATAGTTTCCAAAATCTGATTCCTATACACAAGGATTTTCCTCTTCTGGATATGTTTTCTCAATATGAATATCTTACCCCAACATTCTGTCTCTCAGGCCATGAGTTCGCTCTCAAGGTGAAAAACATTTGATTTAACCTTGAAGTTTAATTTAAAATTTTTCTCCCATCTCTGGTTTCACCTCCAGAGCAACAGTAACATTTTTACTTATTTAAATCCTGCTTCAGCAAAGATCCTTATTTGTATTACTTCTTTATGAGCTATTGTAATCTGTGTTTATCTCTGCCTGCAAACCTGGCCCCATTTCACTGCGAGCTAATTGAAAGCACTTGCAAAGTTAAGGAAAGTTCAGGAGAAAGGAAGGTTTGCTGTCTCCTTTTTCTTCCAGCAAAATCGAACGAATTCCTTGGTATCGTGTAGAGGTGTCTTTGCCAGAGGCAAACCCAGAAGAACCCGCCAGTAAGGCATGTCAGATCTGAGGCCATGTGGGAAGTCACTGGTCTTCTCTGAGTCTGTTTTTGCAACAAAATGTAAATATTTAGGAATTTAAATCAAGAAACTCTTCTTAAAAAGTAGAAATATATCATCTGAAGCAAAGTATTTATCACTTAAGCAAAACTGTCCTCTCCAATGCTACGTTATTATGCATAGAAGTTAAGGTTAAGGAACAAGGACCTGCCATTGTTGTGCAAAATAACTATATTAAGAACATTATAATGGTAAAATGAATCTTTATGTATTCTAAGATTGTTAAAAATAGTGAATTAATTAGTACCAGTGAATTAATAGTGTTTTCATCTGGGTAAAAGGAACCACAAGAAAGTGGCTTAATGGTACCAGCACTGGTGCTGTTTTGTATTGCACAGCCCCTCACCAGGCTGTTCGTGGGCTGCAGCTTGAAATGCTCTCCGGAGCAGCCTTGGCTGCCTTTGCTTGCTCTGATGCGGGGGCAGAGCTGAGATCAGGAGGTGACATCACCACCGTGAAGAAAACAGATGTGTCAGAAAGGTTCATGCTCACCAAAACTCTTCCCTTTGGAGATGAGTGCTCAGTGGGGAAGTGGGACAGTGGGACAGCCTGAGTTGTCTTGTAAATGTGAGGCTGGAAGGGGGCCTGCACCTCAACCCTGAAAGCCAAAGGGTGAGAGCTGAAGGATAGGGATGGTCAGGGAATAGGCGTCAGGCAATCACTGTGGTAGGCGAGAGGGGAGAATGGGAGAAGGAAATATGAGAGTGAGTGCTTTGAAAATATGCATGTCTGCATGTCCAGTTCACGTGGGACTCGGCTTTCAGCATGTAGCAGATGTGGGATGATATGTTTTGTGTGAGTTATGCAATTTGCTTTTCTAACCTGTATTTGGTCAGCTAAAAATGTCACAGCAAAAAAACCCCACAACTGATTTTTGCAGCATTCTGGACCGTTTTAAAATCTCATGATTTTGGGGCTGACTTGTATGACTTTTGGTGCAAGGAAAGGAGAATGTTCTGCTGTGTGTACATGTCAGACATATTGGTCAAGCTATTTCCCAAATAGCCCTAAAAATTCAGAACAAATTGGAAAAATGCAATGTGCTCTGTGTTCCATATGTTCTGCTGCATTTGGAAGAATGACTTTATTGAGCACTGAATTATGCAGGGCCAACTCTTTATTGCACCAGAAAGCGGTAGCAGTGCAACAGTCAGCTTTTCTTGCCTTGTGGGTGTTCTTTTGCTGCTTCTAAGGCATTTAATTTTCAGAAGGCAAATGCTCAAAGAAAGCAGATTTGTGGCAGCATCAGCATGAGATGACTTGGGATTTGCCAACGGAGAAGGATGAAAGAATAGGTTGAAGGTGAGCTCCTCTGTAGGACCCTGGAGGACGAATTAGGTAAATAACTTGTGAGTTTCACAGGTAAATGTAATTTTGGAGAATTCTCCTTGTGCACAAGTGGTCAGTAAGTGTACATTAGTAATTGCTAGCCCGTCTCCCAAACTTCCAACATACAATAACCTACATGAATCAAACATATGTGGAAAAGATCTCAGTTTAGACTCTCAAAGAGTGCCATATTCCAGTATTTAAATAGTAACACTATATGCAGGACAAATGAGGGTCAGATCATCAGAGGTGAGTGCTGAGCCACGCTTTAGCTGTACCATGGACCAACAGGAACAGGATTCCACTTTCCAGTACATAAAAAGCTGTTATCAAGAGCACCGTGATCGATTTCTTCTGTTGAACCTCATGCTCAGCAAGAATTGATTAGGAAGTAATAGACTTAAATGAACTGAAGAAAATTTAAGATTTACGTTAGAAAGAACTTTCTAACTTTAAGGACTGTTAACAGTGCAACAGCTGAGTTATTGAATCCGCATATCTTCAGGCTTTCACTTTCTTAGAGTGAGAAATCGTGGGATACCTGTTCCTGGATTGGAACAGATAAAAGAGTTAGATTTTTTTTTTCTTTGCTTTGTTTCCTTCCTGCAATCATGATCTAAACTTAAAAATAATATTCAGTACCTTTCTCACCTCCTAACCTTCCGTGCATGAAGTTCTCTACTTTTTGTTCCCCGACTGCCACCCTTTTCAAGCTGTACACAGGTTCTTTGCCTTTCTCCACTGCTGTTGTAGGTCTGGTTCTGGGAAAATGATGTTTGGTCCAATTCTGCTTCATTGCCCAGTGCAGCTGTGCTGGCAAAGTAAGCCTTCCACCAACTCCCTAGTCCTGAGCGATTCAGTGTAGATGAACGGTGCTATATAAATGTAAATTTCAATTCATTCTCTTCATTCATTCAACAAGCTATCAACACAACCTTGTCATTTCAATTTTTCACACTTTTTTGTGGGGGTCCTCTGCCTCAGTGAAGTCTCATTTCCTCAGCCCACTGCTAAAGGTGACCAGGCTGTATTAGAATTTACAGTCACTTTCTTTTTTAAGTGGTCAGATGTAATGAGAAGCAGGAGGAAGCCAGTAGCAGCCTTTTCCAACCTTTCCTTTGGATTCATTAACCATGCCCCAGCTGAACAGGTAGTGCTGCCACCTCCACCACTGTCCAGGTACAAGTACGTGCCCTGTTAGCTGTATTTTTCAAACTTTGATAAGTGATATACTTTAACACTGTTCAGTGTAAATACTCAAAAAATATTTACACAGGAAATACTAAGAATTAAAACCATGCATGGTGGGGAGGGAAATGCATTACAGAAGAATTAACTTTCACACCACCACCCCTTTCCCATTTCTGCCAGACAGAAAAGATATTTTTGCTTTTGCCGTTCTGCCCAGGACTTTTTCTCCCACAGATTGTTTGAATATAGGTTTTGCAGGTGAAAGTGTCCTTGCATGTACTTACACAGCCTCTTGCTAAGAGATACCTGTTCTTACATCAGCAGCAGCTTCCCAAATAATTAACATTTAACACTTTTAATACGTAAAGGATGAAAAAAGTCCTTCCACAGCCACCCATTTTATTCTGGCCATTTCATATTTCTACATTTCTGTCCAAGTGCAAAAGAGCCCTCTGGCAGTTAAAATGTCATTTTCACTGGTATGACTGACCAATATTATATCACTTTTACAAGGTTTTTTGAGTCTTTTTGCCTTATCTGGCCTGTTTGCACCTTGTCTCTTGACATCCTTACAAACATTTTAAGCTACCCCACAAAATGTGGTTTCATACCGAATGGAGTTTATCCATTTGTCCTTACAAAGGACAACCATAACATCATAACATAACATTATATATATGTGGGTTGGTCAATTTGCAGCACTTTGTGGAAGCTGCACAATTTTATCCAAGATTTGTATGCTATTACCACAAGAATCCATAGGGAGGGTGCAAATGTGGAGATAGAAATACTTTATTTTGATCTGCTTTAGGACAGTGTCTGCTTTTTAGAATAGAATTTCTCTACCATCTCCTGGAGTCCCTTCTCCAACATCTTACTCCTGAGCCTTACAGAGTTGAAAATTATCGTCTTATTCATCCTAACCTCTCATGCAATCTCTCCTTCTGTCTCTGCTTCTTGCATTAATTTTTTTCTTTACACTCTCTTAACTTCCTTCTGCAATCTTTCTAGTCCTCCTCTCTATCTAATGTTTTATAGCTTGCATATGCCTCTTTCTTAACCTTAATTACTTTTTGCACTTCCTACTCCTAGTGTATTTATTGCTTGACAGCACACATAAGCCTTGGTGTATATTCATTTATCTTTGAATGTTTCTCATTTGCCTTTGGTTCATTTGGTAGCAGTTCTGTACCTCAGCTAGAAGGCTGTGGGTTCAAGATTCACCCCAAAGTTAGGAGTTCATCCTGCAGTGGATTTACAGCACTTTTTGGATACCATACTGGTTATTTCAGGCAGTACCTTCCGTAGGCATTTCTTCTGCACAGCTCTGCTGCTTGCCAGGTTACCCAGGCAGGTAAAAGTTAAAGACTCTACTGCATTTTGTGGAAAGAGTGGGAAAACTTGTCTTGGTTAGTACTTTGTAAACAGAATGTTTCCAAGACGATCACTGTGCACGTGAGTTATTGTTAGCTTCTACATTTGGTGATTTTCATTATTAGAACCCTATGGGATTTAATCAGGACAATTAAACGGTTTGACAGTTGTTTCTTATGTAGGGGTGTTGCAAAGAAATTTGTAATTTATTGAGCCCTGTTTAAAAGGCACCAACCTAGGGATAAGAACCTCATATGTTAATCTTTTGGACCCCTCCTGATGTTTATTAAAAATAAACCTTGATTCAAGTAACAGTGTAGGTATTGGACTCATCATATTTTTGTTTGCTAATACAACAGATAGAACCTCTGCTTTCTTAAAGCACCTTTAAATTCATAACTCTCTCTATGAAAATTTTCAGACTTATCTGAGTTTAGAGCTACCTCAGTGGTTTTACATCACTGCAGTCAGAACCATGAGCAGTTTTACTTCACACTAGTTTGTAATAATGGACAAGATGCAGGACCTGAAATGGTCTCATTCTCTGTGGCTTTTGTTATTTATAGCTGTCTTTGACCTGCCAGGCTTTTTTTTCCCCTCCTATGCCAGCAAGTAATATTGATAAGTTCTATGCTCTAATGATGAGGTTGTTTTATAATAATATTATGATCTTTTTTCTTAAAAAAAAAAGGTATTACTGTCCTTTGGGTTCTTTTCTGAAGAATTCATCTTTGTGCAATTCATTGTCACATTTGCACGCTAACCTCTGCCTCTGGTTGGAAAGGGTGTTACTGGAGAAAGGCTGCATTACAGAAAATTGCACCATAAAATAGCCATCCGTATCCTGGTCAGATCCATGTCTGACAAAATGGTATGTAATGTTCATGGCAGGTGGATGTTAACTAAGATTTGCTACGCAGTTTTGGGTATGTCTGCTCTGGATTTTATACTGACTTCTATGGGAGAAGAAACACGGATTTAAAGTCACAAAATTAGCAGATAGAGAAGGTCAATTGCTACTCCTCGTTATGCTGCTGCTGTTCACTATCCTTGTAGAAAGCCACAGGAAATCTGATGAATATATTTTTAATTATGTTTTGTTATACTAAATGACACCAAAACTGCCTCTGATGATGTTACCCATCAATCTAGTGGAAGATAAACCACAGAAACAAAAATAAAAACTGAGTTGGAAATCTACAGCTGATTTATAAATTGTCTGCTAAAGGCAATTTGCTCTCTTTGTCTGCTGCATTTACCCAATTGCTGCTGAAACTAATTGCTCTTTTCTGGGCATTCTTTAAAGAAAAAAAAAAAAAGCCAGTGCCACAAAGCAAAATAAACAAAAATGTGTGCCAACGTGAAACAGCAAATTGTAATCAGAGCTCCCTGCTAATTATCGGCTGCTTATCGGAGAACCGTGTCCAACACGCAAATGTAATTGCAAATGACAACACGAACACGGCTATGACAAGCACAAGGTGGAACATTTTCAAGCACATAGAGAGCTCTGGCAGTGTCAAGGTCTTTTTCAGGTCAGATCCCCAGCAGCTGATCTAGTTCTGTGCTGAGGGTGATTCAAAGGTTAAGTCTTATACCAAAGGGCTGTTCTGGTCAGACGCATAATTGGAATAACAAAGTCAATATATGTTGCTGGTTGTGGGACACAATCTTCATTTGATCTCTCACACGGCAGATTAATTAAGTGTTATCAATTAATGGCCTGCTAAAAGTGAACACCCTGTTAGTCAGTTTTCCAAGTAGTGTCAAGCACATGCAAGCCCTGGGGGGGAAGGAGAGCATGGGAGGGATCACCCCTGAATGACACCACTGCTTTCCGAAAACTGGAGAACAAAAATAACAGGAATATAGATTGCAAATGTAAAACTAAATAATTATAGATGTTTTCTACTGGTTCTCTTTTTACAGTGACTCTGAGCTTGGAGTGGAACTGTGATTCGATCAGGCTCTCACCAAACCCTTTCGTGAGAAATACATTATGCTACGCCAGTACAAATCAAACTGCAGCAAACAACGTGAGGGGCTGGGAGATGTGATACCTTTGAGCACTGAGGGACATCACCTGGGGGAACAATATGATGGCCTTCCTTAACCCTGTTGTGACTGCTCAGGTGACCAAGTGCTCATTGGTATCCGTAACTGATGGCGCCAATCCATGGGTTTTCTGTGTCTAGGTTGCCCACCAGAGAGAAGTAGCAAACGTGTTTCAGTGTAAACAACAGTTCTTTGTGCGTTGCTGTTGTTTGGGTTTTTTTAACCTATCTAATAAATTTTGCATTTCTAAGATCTTAGGAGTTGATTTGCAAAAATAGAAGTAAATAATTCAAGTGCATGAAAGCACCTAATCTGAACTGTATTTATTGGAGAAGTGTTTTTGTCATAAAATAATGATTTTTGGCCCACCCAGCAACAACTAATAGAGCTGAAATCCAAGCAGTCTTTGCTGCTCTTCCTTACCAAAAACCTGTTTAATTTTGCAAGTGCAGCACCAGAACTTGCTCAGGTGTGAAGAGATTGCCTGCAAATACAAACTGGAGAGATGCATTACTTAGAGAGAGTTTGTCTAAAAGGTGTTTGTTAAAGGTTATCAATGGCTCTTAATATAAATTTTCCTGATAGCAGTAATGCCTTTCAGCAATTTGGTTTCTTTTATTCCACGCAACAACAACAACAAAAAAAATAGAGTTTGTCTCCATGTATTTCAAGTACTGGTGCTGTTAGAGATGTCTGAGTGGCTGCACAAATAGATGGACCTAGAATGAAGCTCTTTCTCTTCTGAGGTGAAACACAGATACCATTTTGTTTCAAGGTAGTTTCACGTTACACAGTGATGTTCCATTTACAGGTATCCTATATTTAGTGCAAATTTATCTGGGGAGAGGAAAAAACAGACTCCAGCTCAGACCAGAGGGAACCAGATGTGACACTGAGCCTGCAGAGTGCTGGGCTGAAGAATGGTGAGACTTCTGGGTTTGGGTTTTATTTTTTTCCAGTACTTGCATTTGTTGTTGGAGATTTTTTGACCAATGAGCGGATATAATTGTAGCCCAAAAGAGGTTCTAGTTGTCAGATGATAAAAAGGATGTAGTATTTAACTGTTCTTAACACATTTTTCAGCACACTGTTTATCTGTCCTTTTCCTTCCTCTGAATGTTACCTGCTTCACTCTCATGAAATTGTGTTGCTTTCTCTGCATCCTCATGGGTTTGAACTTTGCCTGCCCTGGTTCCTGATTTTGCAGATCTTCCAAGATTTTGTGATTCCCCCAAAAGCCCCGTGTTGGATGTCTTAATTTCCAGAGTTTCTGGAGGTCTGTATTTTGGATCATGGGTGCTCAGCACATTTTGTAGGATCTGGCTACTAGGACCTGCTCAGCCAAATGGGTTGCCCAGAGCCTTTACTGCACACTCTGAAGAGAACAAGAAGTTTTGAAACATTCCCTGCAACCAAAGAGCAGAGACCCAGTGACTCTTGGCAGGCCTGGTACAGTTATCCATGCTCCTCCATGGGCAAAGAGAAATCTTTGGGACTACCAAGCCAGCACGGTTAGCATGTGCTAAACTACCCAAGTTAAAGGTCTGGGTTTTCTGATAGCCTGAAGCAGAATGTCTCCTCCCACCACACCGTGGCTGCTCCAAGTGATTGATGGCCAAGAAATGGTAGGAGAATGGTTTCATCACAACTTTGCTCTGTAAGGCAATTCAGCTCTTGCTATATTGCTTAACTTTTCAGACTCTCTATAACCATTTTGGTCACTGAGTAATGTGCATGCTTCACCATAATTTTCATGATATTTCTTGATAGAACAATTTGTAATAAAATCACTTCTAAAAATGCACTTCTAAGTGGCAACTCTACTTTTAAGGCAGAATATTCTTCCTCAGTTTTGTCTCTATGATTAAGCTTTATTTCATGTAATCTTTTTTCATTCTTTTGCTTTAACATACGCAAAAGAAACAGTTCCCCAAACCTTCACTTTTCAAAAATATTTTGACGTGATTTACTGAAATTATCTGATGAATTTCAGAAGAAATATGTGTCTTCTTGCCGTCCTATAACACTGTGTGTAATAGCTGTGACTGTCTGTGTTTTTCCACATTGATAAGATGAAGAATGTAGAATTTCTGCAGTCTCCATTTGTTATTTGGGACAAAAGGGATAATACCTTTTTCTGTAGCATTTGCCACTTGCCTGTGCTGCTTAAAGCTTACTCCTTCTGTCTGTTGCTGGCTTGTTTCATTGGCCACATCCACAAGGCAGAATCTGTCAGCCCCCATATAATGTTGTCACCTCTGCAAACATGTTTCCTACTGACATTTCTGTGTTGATAGAGGGAATGGCTGGAGCATCCGTGCACGCTTTCCTGCCACATTGCTGTCAGGTTGTCCAGGTTGGAATGAAAATCAGATGGGGACGATGTGGGTACGGGTCTTCTGCTTGTTTTACAAAAATTGGGGGTGGATGCATTTCCAGTACTGGTAGAGCAAAGCCAGACTCGCAAGTGCTTGCAGATGGATGAGGTAAGAAAATACTGAAGGTTGGTGCCAGGCACATTATTAGCAACTGCAGAGTCCTGAAGACATTGAAGTTTGCTGCTGCTGAGTGCCTGGAAAAGGCTTTGCAGTCAGTCAGCACAAACAACAGCAAAAACAGCAGTACCAAAATCCTGTTGTTGGAATGCCTTGTGGGTCTTAAATTTATGGTGTCATGGTGGGTTTTTCGCCAAGAACTTCCACGTATTAGGATAGGAAACTTTCTGCTAAGCTTCTCTCAACAACCTTGTCTGAGATCCTGAGCTCCAGCTGGAAAAATGCTCTACTGTCATATTTTCTGTACAGTTTGAGTGATGCTTTTTGAAGCATAGGAAATAGTTGGTGCCTTTGACTGAAGCCCTTGACCCTTGCTACAAGCAACTGCTGAGTGCAGAGTATGTCATTCCCCATTCTCAAGCCACTCCATGGGTGAGGATGCTCCCTTAGCATCTGATGTGCTCCTTTGAAACTGTTCCTTTGAAAATGGCACTGAACCTACAAATAAAGGAAAGCTCTTCCAGCAGCATGAGACAGTAGCACTGTTGTCCATGGCAAAGAATATCACAAAAAGCGGGTTTATATTCTGTTTAAACAGGAGATCCTCAACTTCCTTAGGATTCTTACTGTCTGTCACACCTTCTCTGTCTTCTACTCTGCCACATCACAATCTTTCCTGCAGATGTTTTTTATGAAAGTAAAACTCAGTATTCTTATTTTTGCCTGAAGCAAATGGATTGGCAATGTGAGCAACGGAGAGGTTCATTTTTATGCCAACAGCACAAAGACCTCCCCTGTCAGAGCAATGTAAACCTCTGAGTTATATACATAGAACAAAATGATGAACAAAAAGAGAGATAAGGTCTTGTGATGTGAAGCAACATCTCCTATTTTCTGTTTATCTGAAAATTTTTTTGATTGCTTCAACAAGGTCAGAGCCCGCTGCCAATTTAGAAAGGGCAGGTTGAATTCATTTTCTACCAAGAAAGCTGGATTTTTGATAGGAACTTAATTACTTTTGAAAGAAAGCTTTAAACATGCCAGCCACAAGTTCTGAAAGTAAGTGGTGAATATTTCTTTTCCAGTACCTAAAGGAATGTCTAACGATACTCTGACAAAACCTGCCTTGGTTCAAAGAATGCTACCTGCAGGCATTTATCTCAGTGGTGATAGCTGACTGCTTGTCTGAATATGTGCAGCTCCATAGGAGACAGGTTTTGGAGAGCAATTGTTCCCCCTAATGAACTGGCACATACTCTTGCTGCAAAAAATTCTACCATTTTAAAAGAAAAACAACCCAACATCTCACATTCCTATTTACTCTTAGAAATGCCTTCTGTGCTAAGGGTTTCACTGATGTCATTGCTGCTCTTCTTGCAATAAGATGCTGTTTCATCTAAGAAATACTGGGAGAATCCCTGCCCTCTGTTAAACACTCACAGCTGTGCTTTGGCAGAATGAGGAGGCTGCATGACTCAATAGCCACTCTACATCATGTTATTATAAGGATGTAATGATGTAAGATGTCCCTCATCTCCAGTTTTGGGACAAGAACCCGAATTTAAGCTTAACAACAATTTTTTATTGGGAATGAAACTACTGTACCATTAAGAAGGAAAATTTCTCTGGTCTCCTTAAAACTACACTGAAAGTGCAGAGCTACAGGGCTTCTGTGCTGTTCGAGTGCTCTAAGTGTAGACAGAACCTGAACTTACTTCCCAAGTTGGTTTGCTTAAACTATTGCACATTCCTTTGTGCAAACTGTTACACAAATGTAAACCTTGCATATATTGCTTCAGCTTTAACGGATTCCTTTCTGATTTAAGCCAAAGTGGAATAAGCTGGGTTCAAATTGATTTAATATTGTCCACGTGGATTTGCAGTGGTGTGATTAAATTGACTTAAGAACCTTCCTTCAGTTAAATGAATGCAACTTTACTTACAGTAGGTTCTAAGTGTCTTGAGATCTGGGGCTAAAATCCAGTTTTCCATTGTGTATTCAAAGAATCCCACTTGGCCAATCTTTTGAGTAAAAGGAAGATTTTGCCCTCCAGCGGTCTGCAGTCTTACATCAGTGCAAAATATCAGTGTCCTCTTACATGTTTGTGTACTTTGTGTTCTGATTGATAGAGAAAGACAGTATTGTACAAGTAACTAGGAAAAAAAAAAGAAAATTTAATCTTCTTAGGGCTTTGACTGTGGCACCTTTTAATTAATGATCAAGTTACAATGACCAAACATAACAGAGAGGTTGCATAACTTCAAAGTAAAATAGATGTGGTCAGACTAATGATGCAAACTACCTCTTTAATTCTGGATTCTGAATACACACAAATCATTTAGATTTCCTATACTTTGTTGTACTGTAAGGGGAGATGCACCCAGTTTAATTGTGTCCCATTGATTTTTTTTAGCTTTTGTGAAATAAGCCTTGTTTGGCATAATGAAACTTTTGTTTTCTGCAGCTCTTCTACATCGTCTCTTTTAAAAATTTCACCATTTACTCCTCTGCACTGAGCAAAAATCTTTCCTTAAAAATGAGGAAAGCACAATACCCTCTATTTCTGAAATCATTAGAATTGACTTCTAGACAATCAATGTGTTAAATGATGTAATTATCCAATGGTCCTTTCCCCACTTAAACCAGTTTGAAAGTTAAAGGTTTGTTTTAGATCAATTCCAACCACTTTGTGTGCAAATTGCACAACTGCCTTTTCCTTAACGTATCTCACAAATCCAATAGTGGCATGTCCATGTAAAATGGTTCTCTGATGAGTAATTCTGAGTGGGAATATGAACTTGTCTAACCACGGAGAAAAGCTCTGACTCCTAAGCATAATATTTTTAAGCCAGACCCAGGCGAGGCAGAAGTTATTGGCAATGATTCCATCGATTTAGGAGCTGTAAGTTTTCTTTTGCAGGTGTAGAACACAGAGCATTTTTGGGATGGTCCTAGACTCCAGGGCACACTTTGTAGTGTAGATGCAGTGCCTGCATTCGACACCAAGCCATGGTGTGACAGATGTCACCCTCAGAGTCATCGGCCGTCTCGGCAGAAGGCTTCAGGAAGTTGCTTGGGACACAGCCCAGCCATTCCCAAGGATTGGTGCTGTTTCAGGCATCCTCAGAGAAGCTGCTGGTGGCTCTCAGCTCTGGCTGACCCATGAGGCACTTGTAGCCATCTGGAGCAGCATCAGAAGGGCACGTGGGACTCGTGAAATAACATTAGATGTCTCCATTTGGACTGGAGAGAGTGAACCCTTGCTGAGGGCTCTGGCTGTTCTGTCCTTCTGCAGCGGCTCAGGGGTGAGGTGCTAAGCTGCTGCTATAGAGTGAGTGCAAGAAACTATGATGAAGACCACCAAAATGACATTTGTGGCACCAGGTGGGTCCATAAGAAATGTGCCTATGCCAGCTGTGTCCCAGTCAGCTGGATTTCCCTGGTGTAGCTCTCTGGGGAATGACAGAGAAGTGGCCCTTGGCCAGCTTCACCACCAGCTCTCTTCTCCCACCTCCCCTCTGACAGGTTCCTCTTTTCTGCTGCGATGTGAGCTCTCAGTGCAAAAATTGCCCTGGTTTGAGCAGGTTCCAGTCTGGTCTCGGGTGCCACTGTGCAAGCAACAACAGGACTGCTGAGTGGTGAAAGCCCACATTTCATGGAGGGCTCACACGTGCAGAGTTCTTAGTGCAGCACAATGCTTGGTCTGAAAAAAGAATGTTCCCACCTTAACAGCTGAGACAATGCAGGGATCTGAGTGCCTCAAATTGCTTTAGATGATGGGAAGCAGAAAATTTAATCTATATTAAGGACTAGGTTTAAAAGAGGGAAAAATAATTTTGAGTTAAAAATATATGGTGCTCATCGTGTATGTTTTTATTTATTTAGATTTAGCTATTGAAACATGAATTGTCAATTATCTAGCATGTGTCTTATTGACTGAGAGGAGAAACATTCACATTGTGTTTGATGCATTATAAAGCGTATGCATGGAAGTAAATAATGTGGACACAAAGATTTTCATGGCTTCATTAGCATAGACTAACAAAGGCCCGGGCTTGCATAATACTCTGCCCTTGGCTTCACACAATTGTGTGTAAAATCAGACTCCAGCCTACCAAGCACATCTTATAGAGCTGTGTCTGAGCTTAAGTTTGTTGTGCACTGAAAACTCACATCCTTTGCACATGTTGCCTCAAGTGAAGTATGACGAGAATCTCAACTTTTGTCTTTCTTCCTTAGTTTTATCTGGACACTTACTGCATAATCCGAAAATTGCAATAATATCCTGCCTCTCTTTAATGGATATATTAATTATATTTCTCGCCCTTAATGGGCTGCTCACTTTATGGTTTGGGGACACAAAAGTAAATTTTAAAATCAATTATACAATTACATATGTAGCAATAACAGAGCACAGAGCTAATCGTCTTTGGGTCAGGACTATAACCTTCTCATAATGCAGGTTTCATTAGGGTAAGGTCTATTATTGCAGAGAATTACAGAAATAATGGGAGTGGGTGTATTCAGCAAGAAATAACAAATGAGGGTCTTTCCTAGATAAGGGAAGCTGTTTGCTGGCTGCAGTGTGATAGCAGGCCCCTATAGTGTATGTAAATTGATAGGGTCAACTTCCCTTGGTGTATGCAATGCACAGTGTACAAGAATTAATTTCCGTATCGTCCTGGAGAATGGCAGGAGGAGGGCTTCCAATTATCACTCATCATTGGGTACAACCGAGCTGAACCACAGAGCCAAGAGTATGAAAAAGGCTGCAAGGAGACGTGAGATGGGCTAAACACTCATAGAACAGCACGCTTGAGGCATTATGTGCTTAATGCTTTCTGTTATCTCCAGGTTTTGTAGCAGAAGTGATAGTTCCCTTTGCACATTGTCTTAGGTGTGCCTTTGAACAATTTGCTTTCAAATATTATTTGCGAAAAAAAAAAACCAAAATGCACGACTTGCAAATATTCACCATTCTAGTAAACACACGCGAGCTTAGTTTTACAGCAGCTGGTAACATGAGCTTAAACACTTAAACTCTGCCTTTGTTTCACAGTAGGGAGTTTATTTTTATGCCAGGTAAAGGACACACTCTTCAAAAGCACGTAAACATCAAAACCTCGAGTATTTTTGTTCTGGAGGTTGATATTCATATATCTTTGAGGTTCTGGAAGCACAAAGTTAATTCAGCATTAATGATCTTACAACCCACAGATGCCCTCCAGCTTGTGCAGATCCTGACCTACCAGCCCAGGTCCTGGCACCCATCAGAGAGTGCAGCTTCCCTTCAAAGCGAAGCACTTCCTTCTCCTGGTGCATCAGGAGGGGAAGGCAAAACCTCTCCCTTTTCCAGATAAATAATGCCATTGCAGGGGCAGGTGGAGTGTGGAAAATCTCCCCTTCAGAGTTTATGCCACCCCCCAGGTCCTCATGGTATCTGTGTGGGGTTAAGGTGCCACACTGGTGGTGTGACATGAGGGCTACTTAGCCCTATTCACTGCACGGAATCTGTGACAGTCAGAAATTTCAGAAACCTCAGCACAGGGCTTACAGGCTGTTGAAAAAATACCAAGAGTATAAATAAGGATAAATTTAATTAAATTTTAATAGGACTTGCTATTAAATTCCTCGCAATTTCTGCGTTGTCTTGAAGGAATGTAACTGCTTAGTAATTATGTGTGTTTTTTTTTTAATGCTGCCTCTGAGCAGTGTGTATGGCAAAATTTTGATTTCATATTTAAAGAATTAGTTTTTAAACAATGAGTCTGTGATTGCTACGCAACTCTGAGTTGCTGAAAATGATGATTTGAAATAATATTTCCAGGAGTGGATTCACTATCATCTCTTAAAGCTATTATTATCTTTTGGTGGTTAATTAATGAAAATAAAAGAGCCTGTATGGCAGTTTTGTTGGCATTTCTGACAAACTTCCCCTCACTCTGAAATGATCAAACTGATGCTTTGGCCAAAAAGCCATAACCTCCTCTACTGCATCACAATCCATCTGCTAAAAGTCAGGTCTCTCATTTGATATCTGGTGCACTACAGCATCTCGGTGAATCAGCTGAAAGGATGCTCTTAATCTGGCAAAACAAGGTGTTCTCCCGGTGTTGGAAACAGCTGAAGTTTAAAAGATGCAATGTGAATAAATAGATATTTGAAAAGCAAAGCAGCTTAAGGACTTAGAAACGTTAAGTTCAGCAAATAAAAATATCTTTCTGTAACAGA
The DNA here is from genome assembly GCA_013397755.1 of Cnemophilus loriae. Classification (NCBI taxonomy): domain Eukaryota; kingdom Metazoa; phylum Chordata; class Aves; order Passeriformes; family Corvidae; genus Cnemophilus; species Cnemophilus loriae. The sequence goes on along the minus strand of VZTF01009189.1, from coordinate 1,626,281 downwards.
GCTTTATGCAGCAACATCTGCACACGACACTATCTGTATTCATATTCATAACATAGCTATAATGATCTATATAATTTAGCTTCCCCACCAATATAGTCATGTATTTTACACAACTGTGGTTTATTGCAACAGACAAAAAAGATGACTCATGAAAAATTTCTTAGTGAAGCCTAAATTTAACAAGATTTAAACCAAGAAATATTTAAATATATACTTAATTTTGAACACATTTCACTACTCCTTTGTTTAAGTGAAATTATTCCCATGCTTAAAATTAGAAATGTACTTAGATATCTGCTTGAATTTGGGCCTAAGGTGTTCATTTTCCAATCAATTGATTTTCATTTTCAGGATTAGGCCATAACAAACAAATTTTTTTCTCACTGAATGTGAAAAATTAAATAAAATTTAATGCTGTGATCCTAGTGGTGTGGAGCAGTAAGGTTCAGAGTTTTTCAAAAAGCAAAATTAAAGATACATCCAACATTTGCAGGTCTTTTCGATAGATAAATATCTGAAAATCACTTACTAAACCCACCTTAGCTATAAACGCAGCAAAAATAGCAAAATACACTTGTTTAGAGAGCTTAGTATAACTTAATCCTGGCATCTTTTTATAGCGTCCCAAAATACTTTGCAAAGCGGAGTCAAGGTTTTCTTTTCTTGAGGTCTTATTATGGAGAAAGTTAATTTCACTCTGAAGTCGGAGGCCTTACCTCCCCGGCTGCATTGCCAGCCCTCTGACAGCCCCATTCAGCTGGGCCCGCTGATATGTTGTAGAGATTGGAAAGTAAAGAATTGCAAGGAGTGCAATTTAATCCCAAAGTCATTACCTAAATGCTGAGATAGGATGGGGATTACCACCAATGTAAATGAGATATGAGACAGCCAATGGATTAGGGGACCCTTTCTTTAGGATGACTTCAGCAAATAGGCTAAGATAAGGAAATCTTTGTAATTACATGGAGCTACACTGGTCAATTCTGACTTTTAAATACCGAGGCGCTGGAGAAAAGGAGAAAAACCCTACATATGTTATTCTGTGCAATATTAAGTAATTCCTTTCTGATTCTACAGAATCAATAGAAGAACATCATGCCAAATGAAAAGATGAGGGCTGCCTACATGTCCTTTTGTGACTGGTATCGTTCCATCATTTTTGGTAATATCATTTCCAAATTAAATTTTATGGTCCATTACATACTAGCTCAAACACTTTTCTAATGGAATCTTAAATGGAACTGACTTGCTTTGCGTGGGGTTTGTCTCTCAGTTAAGATGTTATTTAGTTCTAATTATCAGATAATGAACTCAGGAAATTTAATTTTTAATATTTATATGTCAAAAGTCCATTGTGCTTTGGTTAAAGGCTTTAAATTAAAAATTAACATGGACAGAATACTAATTGAATATTTTTCCTATCTATAAGAGTGAGAAATGAGTTACATAGTTCCCAGATTAGCTTGTTACACTGCAACTGTTTATTTAAAAACTTAATTTAATCTTCAGAAATAAATCACAAATAAGGAGATCAGGGAAAATGAGCCTAAGAAGCTTTAGGTATACAAGCTTAAAGTGCACGTCTTTGTATGAATTGTCTCAATTTCATACCTGCAAGGTATCACTCAGATGCATATGCAAATGTCTGTGCATAAACACAGTTTCCAAGTCATAGTGGTTGTTTTTACCAGTGTCCATCAACACTTTCTTTCTTTTCCCACTTCTCATTTTGCTTTCAGTAAAGAATATAAACCTGACTTTTCCAATATTCTTTCACATTTCAGAGCAAGCTGTATAAAATTACTGCAGAAATGAGAAAAATATATTTCTTTGTGCTTAAAACTTCAGGAAGTGTCTGTGAGTTTTTGTGTGTGTGCTCCCTGATCTCTCTGTCATGGCTACTGTTTTGCGCTGTAACTGAGGAAAACTGGGTTCAGTTCTGTCTGCTGCTGCCTGTTTGGGCAACCTGGGGCAAGTCTTGTGAGATGTGGGAATAAGGAAGGTCTGTTTCCATATCTTGCTCTTGTAAAAGACCCTGGTAACTGAGCTAAAGCCTGTGCAAATCATATATAACATGTATGGAACGAGACCTTCTTCAGAACAGAGCCACAGCAGAGAGCACGCAGCCCGTGCTGGATGGCAGAAAGCACAGAGATTGAAGGTGAGTGTTGATCTTAGCCACATTAGTGTCTGTACCCTTTTATTCTTTTTTTCTGAAGAAAGACTAATCTGGAATTGACCTTCCCCTAAGACTTCCATTTCTCCCCAAGAAAGGGAACCGGGGAAACACACTTTTAAAATTGTCTTTGCTCTGTGACAGGTTTTTCAGGAAGTCTGTAGGGTATCCATTCTTGGAGATACTCGAAACTGTCCTGGGCAGGGCCCTGAACAAACCACTCAAAATTCAAAGCCAGCCCCACTTGGAGTAAGGAGTTGGACCAGGGGACTTCCAAAGGTCCCTTTCCAGTTATTCTACCATTCAGTTATCTAGGTCCTAAATGCTGTCTGAGTGGGATGTAGTCCTGCATCAGAAAAGATCCTGCTTTTAAACTCACTTTCAAGAAAACTGGGTGTGAAGAATGTCTTCCAATGATATTTACCCAGAGATGTGTATCAGGTATCATTGGTATGACATGATATAGGAGTGCAGATGATGTAACACTTTTCTTTAAAGAGACTGCAATCTATGTGTCAATCATGATTAAATTCCTATCTAACTTCTCCATAGTCTTGATTTACCAAACCAGGCTTGCAAGCTTCTGTCAAAGAAAAAACCTCAAGACAAACAACTCTTCTTCACTTCCTCCTCCTCTGACACTAAAACCAGGAAGAATCTGCTCAGTCAGATTTCGCTGGCAGATACTCCAGGTGTGAGTTTATGATTACTCTGGGCACTTTACTAGAGTTAGTTTTGATTCACTGCTCTGGAACTAAGACTGAAGGTTTATCCACAAGAGCTTTGAAAATTAATTGTTATTGGAAAAAATAGTTATGCAAAAAGGTGATTTAAACTGGTTGAATCTAGAGTTTATTTCTTAACGTGGTCTTGGACCATGCCAAACTTCAAGCCCCATTCATCGTTTCAGTCCTTCATCTACCTTGTCCCTTTTGGAAACATGCATTCAAGCAGCCAGACCTTAGCCTGCAAATTCCTTTGCATTTGTTGATGCCAGAGTTTTCTGGGAACTTTCTCAAGACCTCTGAAAGGAGCAAATCTCTCATCTTTTTTTCTACCTTTACTCCAAAAGCAAATGGCATAGTTTTCATTTTGACATTCACCTGCTCTACAAGTAAGGACACCTATGGGACACCACAAACTCTGGACACAGAGGAAGATAGACTTGATCCACAAGGAGGCAGGGGGCTTTGCTTGGACCAATTGTTGTAGTAGAGAAAGTCAGGACTATTTTTGATTATTTAGTTTTTCAGGCCCCCCCCAGCCTGCATGGCTCCCCCTCCGTCTTCTCTTAGTAAAAGCAATAGGCTCAGGAGGAGAGCAGACAAGACGAAGAAGTGACACCGTTGGGTTTGTGTGAAGCTCCACACATACAAACACCCTGTGTCTCACAGGTGCCGGGCTGGGTTTTGTGGGAAGTATACAGTGCATTATCTGGTGGCGAGAAAGGACAACACCATTCAGCAGAGTAACCATTAATTCCTAATGGAAAACAGCGTTCAGGTTTATATACATACACTGCAATAAGCTGGAGTCATAGTGGAGGCAAAATAGTATGATGTGTGCTGTCAAAAAAGCAGAGATTCCATCATGGTTGGGAAGAAGAGTCTGATGAGTGTCTCCCATCAGCAGAAGAGGGTGTTCCACTGGTTACTGGGAAATCATGTTTTGGAGAACGGCTTTCCTGAAACTGGAGCTGCAGCTGGGAAGATGAAGGGATTCTAACTGATGTCTAAGCAGCAGAACACGTCCCCCAGTAGGTCTGCAAATGTCTTCAGCACAGCCATGGCTCCACAGGGTCATGGCACATGCTTTCCCTTCCCACCAGCCTGTGGTAACCCTCTCAGAAACTCACCAAGAATTTTCAAGGTATGCTGAGATGGAAGGAGTTACTCATCTTAAATCAGTTGTAGGTGTTATCATCAGCTGCTGTAAAAAAGTGTAACAATGGGAGGAGCCATGAAGAAATAAATGTAGCATGTGTTAATTATGTTTAGTTAGCTTGTGCTCACTGCTCAGCAGCATATCACCCCAAATCAATTAGTACTAGAAGAATGCAGAAGCATGGAAAAGGCACAGACTGTTATATCTACTCTTGAAGGCTGCTATCTGATTCCCTCTCAATTCCTCCAGCAAGTAAATTTCTTACATCTAATTTCCTTCCAAAGTAAATCAAGAAAATTTCTGGAGAAATATGTTACCTATGGACAGTTAATTTTTTTTTAAATTGAGTGTATATGCATATATGGGCATGTGTGTTTCTGATGTAGCTGGTATAATAGAGCTTTCACATTTATTTTTGCTTTTTAATTGAATAGTAAATTAATTTGATTAATAAAAATCCTCGGTACTTCCTGAATTAAATGGGGGCTTAGCATATACATATAATATCTTTCAAACTGGTCATTTTGCAAAGCTTCTTCTAAATTTTCTTTTCCTTCTGTTTCCTTAGGGCTGTAGTGGTAAGACTAGAGTGGATATATGCTGTTCTTAAATGTTTATTTCCCTTCTCAATGGGTAGTTGAATCATTGCCAGAAGAGATGTTTTATATTTTGTGGTATTTCTTAGTCTCTTTTAATATTATGCTGCACGCTTAGCATGTTTAATATTACATGACTGAAATGATGAATCTGTAAGTAATGCCTGACAAATATCAGATACCTGAATTGAACGGTTTAGCCATGTCTGACTTGTTTTTTTCCATCTTTAGGAAGACCTGTTCCTTTTACTTCTGTGCTGTTTTCCTTTTCTTTCAATATGTGCATTGTCTTGACTCCTCAGCTCTCTACTGAACCTGGGAAAAGTTTCAAGATTCTGGAGTAGGACCCAGCTGGATTTTTTTTTTTTGGTGACAGATAAATAAGAGACTTTCTTCTTCTCAAAAGCTTAGTCTGGGAGGACTAATGAGAGGATACAGCAATGAGACAGGAAACCCAAAATAAGAATAGGAAGATGAGGATTGATTGGGATATCAAGTGAGACACGTACATGGCATATGCTTTGATCTTTGTCTATGATAACACCTATGCAAAACCTTGTTTCTCTATTTGGTGTTTTAATATAAAGCGTTATTGATCCTTTGCACATCAGTCTTTTGATCTAGTATCTCTTAAAACTTCACCTCTCTGATTTGTGGTGTACACTGGAAAATCTGCATTTCTTTGAGAGCCCTTCTGTGTGAAGCAATAGACTCCAGTCACTACAAGGCCAAGATATATGTTTTAACAAACGAACAAATGATCCTTCCATTTTTTAACTGATTTGAAAACAATTGCCTTACTGTTGCTCCAGAGAAGGGTGGGTCTTTCACTGTCACGAGGTCACTTTGCAAGTTTTAATTGCTGGGTGCTGTTCTGTCCTTTCATGGCTTTTGGAGTGATAAATAGCTCATCAGTTCAAAAGCAAGTCTATATAAACAAGCTTATCTCTGCCCATAGTCTTTAATGAAAAATGAGTTGTGAGTATCATTGTTAATCATGGTAATTGTTAATGTTAAGAGGGCTGGTATTATGAGTTTTCCTATTAGGCTTTCAATTCGTTATATAAAATGAGTAATCTAGGAGCCATCTATAGCATTCTAATTTTAATTATCTGGTGGCTGCATTTCAGACCACCCTTTCTTTATTGAGATTAACAAAACCCTTAGTGTAGTAACTAGTGTCTTTGGATGTAATTGGGCAAAGTTACTTGAAATGTTCCATATATAATTGTATCATTAAAGATTAACCCATTACACTATGATGTGCTTCCTTCTGGAAATCTCTTTTTATTCATTTTGATTTAGCTTAGCTGGCTTACACTGGAAATTTTATCCACATTCGGTCAGCTCTGTATTTAAAAAAACACCCACATTTTACATGTTTAAAATATAGGGCATGTAAGGAAAAACAGCAAGGGCAGATTTCAGGGCTCATCAAAGCTAGAGTTTGAGAAGAAGTTAATGGAAGAAGTTCATGTATGGAAAACAAAAGGACAGATGAAAAACAGATTTAACATCCATGCTAAAACTTCATACAACTCCTTTGACAGCCAGCAGCAGTGTTGAAAATAATTATGGACTACAGTATCCAGACAGAAACTCCTAAAAATTTACCACTCTTCAAGCATGCCTGCTTCAGCTTCTTAGGATGATGTATATATGAATGTGTCTTCTCACTATCATTTGAGGTAAAGTATTCATTACAGCAGCATTGTGTCCATTTAAATAAATTGAGAGGGTGAGCTGCTTTTAATAAATCTGTGTGAGCCAGGGATGCAGGCCAAAGTGGCTGGCATCTCCCATTTTCTTACTTTATATTTACAGTATGTACTATGGCTTAATAAAGTTCTACTTAAGGAAATGCAGAAGATGCAGAAAATGACCTTTACAGATGTTTATTTTAGAGATAGAATAATTTTTTTTATCTCTAAAATAAAAACAAGTTTTCTGCTGGAAAAGAGGATGGGAAGGTTAAAAGGAGTAGAGAAAGGAATAGGTTTAGGATTTCCCAAAGGGAATTGTTACATTTTTAAGAAATTCTTCCCACAAGCACACAAGGATCTGTTTATCATGGGAGGAAACAGAAAGACATGTGGGAGCTGGACATCACACCAAAAGCAGTGGCACTGGGGCAACGAGATATTTATCAGCTTACCCTGCTGAGACAAACTACCTGCAAGGACTCCCAGATGTGAGTATACTTTAATAGCTTTTCCAACAACATTAAATATTCTAATACAGGTGAGCTGTTAACTGTCCTTGTCATTTGTATAATTTGAATTATCATTGACTCAGTCACCAGAAGGCTGGTTTGACTTTGGTGTTTGCAAAACGTTGGAATTTGAATGACATTCTTTCTTCTTGGGCTAACACAAGATGTTTAACTCAGGGCTGCAAATCCTTTTATTTCTTGGCAACATTTAGCCATAAAGTATGTCTATCCTTTACATCCTTTATTTTCATCCTTTATTTGTTCTCAATGTGAAACAGTTTTTTTAGGTCATAGAATAAGGAGTCTCAAATCTTGACCTAAGGTGCTTTGGGGTTGCATTTATTACCATTTTGTCATGGTAAAGATCATCTTAATGAATTATGAGTGAAATTCAAGCAGTGATCCAGAGATTTAAAGATGCTCTGCATATTCACTCGTCCCTTTCTTGGTGTGTTCTGAGTTTTACAGCTTGCAGGATGAGCTGAGTCCTGTTTGTACCCGTGAGGATATGGCTGTGTATGGTGTGAGGGCAGCAGTGACTGCAGCTGACTGTAAAGGACATGGTTCTTCAATGCTCTCACTTTCCACCAGCTCTGGAGAAAGTCTGAAGAAGACAGTAGGATTAGTCCTGGCTTATTACGGTGCAAATATGTTTGATGTTGTTGGTAAATGTTCAGTATATCTGTTTAATACTCCAAGCATGACCTCCAGTGAGAAGCTCATTGGCTGCATACTGAAATAAGAGCTGGCCCCAGGCAGAATGGAAAGGGACTCGGTGCTCTGCAGCTCCTGTCAGTCCCAGAGTGCTTGTCAAGGTTATGAGTTAAAGACTGATAGTGCAGTCACTGCACAAGCATTTATATGAGCAGGGAGAGGTCACAAACAGCTTCTGAATGTTAGATCCTCTCTTACAAAGAGGATATTGGCCAGAGTGCAAGAGTCATTGTCCTTCTCTTTTCAAGAAGTGTTATGGAAATCTGTCTGCTGTAACGTGTGTTCCCTCCTGGAACGTTTCAAATTCTTAATGAACTTATTTATATATCTCCAGGTATAACTTCAGCTGCTCTATGGGTGCAGATGGAGCTATACAAGTAGTTAATTAAATGGTGACAGTCCTGTGTAGATTGCAGGAAGGCCATATACAGAAAGGCCATATGAAACCTAGGAGTGAACTCATGATTTGTTCACCGCATCCCAGGCATAACCACCAACCTGTTCTTCTGCCAGCCCGCAGTTGTACACTTCTTTCTGCAAACAGCCAACTGCACAAGTGTGGAATGCAGTACATGTTCTTAACATGCAATGAATTTGGGTGACAAAGGGAATTTTTACATCTCACCACAACTCTCTCAGAGCATTCTCTTTAAAAAACTAAGAGGGTCCAACTCTGGCGAGCTTATTTTATTTTAGGGGAATTGTAGCTCTTTCAAAACTACTCTGTTTCAAGCTCTCAGACACTTTAAAAAAGGTAATTTAAATTTACAGATGACCAAAATTCAATATCTTCTGATCAAGGAAGTTTAACTTTGCACATTTTGTCTTATGTTGCTGTTTACCTCCAAGAAGACCAGCTGTGACACACAATATCAAGGAAATATTAGCCAGATTTCATGTGCACTATTCAGCTCAATGTACTCCAGTACCAATGCTTTTTCCTCACTTGGTGGTAATGGTGACTTTTAGCTCTAATTCTCCCAGGGCATTTTGCAGAGTCGTTATTTTCCCAGCATGCTTTCCTAGTTTTGGATTGTTTTGTTTGTTTGTTTGTTTGTTTGTTTTTTAATGTGGCACAAATCAGAAAATGAGACCAGCTTTAGTAAACAAATTGCCTACACCTTTCTCTCATTTGATTTTAAGGAGATTTTGTAAGATTATAGAGATGGGCTCTTTACACCAGGCTTAAGTTCCAGAAGGTCACGGTTATAGGACAGATATTTTTGGACACAAAGTGCTATCATATTTTTCCAGCAGGGCAAGTGGGCACGTAAAATTGTTTCTGGCTGTTTGACAGAATGGAGACAGTAGATGACCTCTTAGTTTATTCTGTCCTGGATCAGTTTGACCAGAACTGTACACAGTGCTTCCATTTAAGTGGTGTGCCATCCTCCAGGCCTCTGTAGGGACTGTCGGCATTCCTGCTTCAACCCACACAGCTCGTGATGGAAGAAGAGCATCTTTCAAAGAAGGCATCAAACAAAAGGATCTGCAGAATGACCTTCAGCTCTTCTGAAGGTCAGAAGACTTCATGACACTCAACAGGGGAGTGCAAGTATGACAGGTAACATCCACACAACTTCTTCCTGAGGATCTGTTTGGGACTTAGATCAAGTGCGTACCCTCATTTGGAAGAGTCTGGAGCACAAGGCTTGTGAGGAGCAGCTGAGGGAGCTGGGGTGTTTAGCCTGGAGAAAAGAAGGCTTAGGGACCTTCTTGCTCTCTATAGCTCCCTGAAATGGGGTTGTAGCCAGGTGGGGGTTGGGCTCTTCTCACAGGTAACAAGTGACAGGACGAGAGGAAATGGCCTCAAGGTGCACCAGGGGAGGTTTAGACTGGATATTAGGAAAAATGTGTGAACTGAAAGGGTTGTCAGGCACTGGAACAGGCTGCCCAGGGAAGTTGGGGAATCACCATCCCTGGAGGTATTTAAAAGACGTGTGATGTGGAACTTGGGGATGTGGTTTAGTGGTGGACTTGGCAATGCTGGGTTGATGGTTGGACTGAATGGTCTTGGAGATTGTTTCCAACAGTAGTGATTCTATGGTCCTATTCTATGGTTCTATGTGATTTAACATATTTTCCAAATATTTTCTTAATTTGTTTTGGGAGAAATTGTTGGCAGTCTAACTCTCCTTATCCATGCACATATCCACAAGTCTATCTATTTCTGAATCATGCTTGAACATCTTGTGTCAAGAGAGGGGAAATCTTTGTCTGAACTGACTCCCTGATGGCTCTTTGTCCTCTCACAAACCTCTCAGTCTCTCATTCATTATAGATATCTGATGGAAAATAAAATCAAAACCACATCACCTGGGACTCTGGACACAACCAAGCTTTGCAGTTCAAGCCTCTAAGTTACTGAATGTGCTGGATAGGTAATAGAATGGAAATGAAGTAATATTTCAATATTTTCATGCTGCCTGCATTACAATTATGATGTTAATTAATTATCTGCCTGGCAGTTAACACCATGCAGAGGCATGGTTTTGGTCGACTTCCTGCTGTTCTGCTAGCAATGAGTAATTAACCTCTCCTCTTCCCTGGGATTCTCTACAAGATGATCAGCGTGTTGATGATATAATTATTATTAATTCAGTTTCTGTGTTTCATTGACATTGTTAATTACTTGTCGGTAATCAGCTAATGTTTAATCTTCCTTGCTGGATAGCTTCTTGAAAGGCTGCTTGAAATGGTTCAGAGAGGCTTCCCAGCACATTCTCACTCCTCATTGCATCAAGTGGTGGTCAGACCACAGTTCAGAGTAAATTATTATCTGTATGCTACAAAGAGTTTACTGAAGCTGAGGAATTTAAAGATCAAACTAAATTGCTGTTTTCACTGTTATAAGTGAGAATATGTAAAGTGGTTGTCAATAAATCAGGGAAACAAGTGGGATCCCTCTTGGTGCCAACTTTAAAAATTGATCTCGCTCTACAGAATTGTCAATATAATTTAAAGAGCAAAATTTAATTTAGTGCTGCTTTTTGGTTTTTGAGGATTAACTGCAAATAACTGTTCATGCCATTTTTATTTCCAGTAAAAGTGAGAAATCTCTTTTCTAGCATCTTCCTTAACTCTGGAAGCATATGGTTATTGTATGCTATGTAAAAATTTCCTAAGCAAAAGTAGCTTTAGCACAAATTTTAAAGTTAATGCCAAAATCTGCTATTTTTTTTTTCTGAAAGTGTTACTTAAATCCATATGTCTTTAAATCAAATTAGACTTATTCTGTTTCTCACTCCCATAAACAGAGTGAAAAGATTAAAAAAATATTTTCATAAAATAAAAGAGTCAGTGTTATTTGTTCCACATGGGGTTATATCCACCAATGTTACTAGTTCATTTTGCTTTAAATTCCTGAATTGACATTTATCACAATACCAAAAAGACATCAGATCATTGGAGTGGAACAGTAAACAATTAATTGTATTCAGGGCGCTCTTCTTTTGAGACTGGAACTACTCTTGTGCTTCTAGGGAAAATGTATAGCTTACAACAACAGTTACCTGAAGAGACCAGAATTTCTGATCTCAGGCACACCTGGCCTTAAAGTGATTTAGGGGATAGAAAGACTTTGAGAAAGAGCAGACAAAGAAAGAACTCAAATGGAAAGAAGAAGGTACTCGATTAGAGGGAAATCATACATTTTTCTCCGCCTGGTACTAATAAGGTCTCAGTGGTAGAATGTTACCAATCCCAAACCAGCTTAAAGTCATAGAAAATTTGGGACCAAGAAGTGTCATAAATTTCAGAAAGTGTAATCTCTTACTGGAAGTTTCAGCTTCACTTTTAAACTCAAAGGGTAAATGTTCACTTTTCCTTTGCAAAGCACGTGTCAAAGCCTGGTCTCACCAAGATAACTTAGCTGGCTTGTGTTACACAGAGTGCTACGCTTGAAGGGGAAACAGAACATTTTTTATTTCTTAAGTTTCACATATAGGTAATATAAATGAGTATGCAGATTGTGGAATGGTTCATATTTTACGTATCCAAACTCTGGTAATAGGTGAGAACAATATGAATTGTGCTTATGTACTGAACGAAGCCTAGTTACAGAGCCTGTCTTTGATAACACTCCTCATTTTGTAAGCTGTATGACATGTCAATTTGCTGGTTTTGTTTTGGAGACTGAGAATGTTGGATTGAAGCTTCAAGATCAAAAGAAAGGTTAAAACAGAACTGCTGATTTCTTTCTTCCCCGAGTGTAGATATCCTTACGTAGCAGAGGGTGACACCCTGTATTATCTGGAAATAGAGATTCCTGCTGTACATTCCTTTTACAGAGGGAGGATGGTTTGGTTGTTATGGTATTGGTCTGCAACGTGGACAGCATGGCTTTAATTCCTGCTAATGCTACAAACATTATCAGGATGACCTTGGGAAAATTGTTCAGACCCAGATCCTCAACAGTACTTTGCTGCCTTGTGTTTGAGGGGCTGATGTGATCTGCCAAAGTGTGAATTTCAAATGTTTTCTGTTTAATGAACTGTTTGCAAACATCTTCATGCAGGCAAAGCACAAGCTATTAGGTCATCCACTATCTCTGGGCTTCAACTGCATCTTTGGATACTTATTCAGTGCTTGCTGTGGTTGGTGTCTAACAAGCCAGGTAAGTACACATATCTGTTTTCTTGTGTGATGTCAGATTCCATAGTGAATATTGAATATTGTTCTTTAGAAGTATAATTTTGAGGTGAGAGTATAAAGAAACAGCAACCAGTCATTATCCCAGATATTTTTGTAGGTACAAAAGCACTGTCAGATCAGAATTCTAATCCAAAATTACTAAAAACAGGGTTACACAAGAAAGCCGCTTGAGTGATGGTCAAAAACAGTGAAAGGAGTTTTACAGCATTTCTCTTTGTCCCACAGAAGGCAGTCCAGTAGCACAAGCTGGCTGAAAGTGAGAGGCAACAACCCATCAGGAGCATTTCTGTTTGTACCCAAAACAGTGTAGATGTCACACCTCCCCAGGCAGTCCAGGGCTTTCCTTTAGATCTGTATTTGGTTGGCTGGGGACAGGAGCTCTACCAGCAGTGATGCAGAAGAAGTTGGAACCAGCTTTGGTTGTTGCACAGAGCTGATGTGAGAGGCAGTGCCGGTCATTCTGAAGTACAGAACAGCTCCTGTCTTGTACTCTCAGAGCTGCCCACTTTTGGTGTTTGGCCAAAGAGCTGAAAGAAATTTAGCTTAACTCTTCATTCTCTTAAAATTGTCTGCTTGTCCCCCTTCCACGGTATGAAATGATCAGGTAACATGCAAAAGAATAAGGTTTGACATTACATTTATTCCTGTGTAGTGAATTCAAGGTCAGTATGAGCTATTGTCTGTTACTGCCTGAGTATATTATTTAAATAATGGTTTTCAAAGTCCAATAAAATAGATTTCCTACAAACAAGCTCTAGAAATAGTTTAGACAAAATTCAGTTCCTTCTAATCAAATGAAGAACTCTATGAGTTAAAAACCTTAAAAACCTTATTAACTCATTTACACAATACAATGGCAGATGGTAATAAAAAACCCTATCAATAACATATATATTGAAGCTTCAGCTGAGAAGACTCTGTTTGTTTGTTAATCTAGTTGTGATATAGTCTTTGTTTTGGTTGCACGAGAAGAATCTCCTACCGGTAGGAACTGGCAGTGTTCAAAGGTTTTAAAAATGTCTCTTGCTCTAAGTTATAACCTTAGGAATCAGACACTGAGAGTCAGTCTGGGCGCTTGACCCTCCATTACTGCAGCCAGAGCCACATCACCCAGTTTTTCTCAGACAGAGTCTCTGTCACTCTCTCTTCAGCGTAGTCTACACTGCAAGAAACTTTCTGCTCTGTTTATGTAGCTTTTACCAGCATAGCTCATGGTGCACCCCAGGGGATATAGAATCCTTTGTCAGTATAAGTACATCTACACTGGGGCTTTGGGTCCAGAAAAAGGGACTTACTTCAGATCCTCAGAGGAATTATTTCACATAATTTCATTATTTCACATTTCCTGTTCCCAACTCCCCTAATGAAACACACATACCAGAGGGGTATTCCTAAAATTCATCATTTCACTAATTAGAAACCTTCTTATCATTTCCAGATATAAATTATGATTGATCAGCTTATATCCATATATTCTGAGCCATGGTAATTTCTGAGCCCAAGCAGTTTTGTTTGCTCTGTGGTGTGACCCTAATGAAAGTTGCACCGTGCTGTTCTTACAGGGTTGGTTTTTCCTTTTCTTCAGAGCAATGAAAATTAGAGACTTCAGTTTTAAATTTGTGAGGTTTGTTGGACTTTAAATATCCCCACTGTGATTGCTTTGAGAGCATTAAATATCATATTAGTATGGCAAATACAAACAAGGAGATCAAGGTTAAAAGTTGCAAACAAAATGAAGTGGTTGAAGAGAAAATCTAGCTCAACCTTTCTAATTCTGGATACAAAATATGGGCTGTTTCTTTTCAGGAAGAGCAGAAAAAACCAGAAAATTTCAGCTGAGAAGGGAATAGTTCACACTTGCTGCCTGTTTCTGTAGTGCTCTCGGTTTAAAGGTGTGACAGCAGAATTCCGTTTGAATGAAGATTTGATGGAAAATCTTCGTCTTTTTCTTTCAGTCTCTCACCTTCACAGTATCAAGAGTGAGGGAAAGGTGCGATGTTTTTGGAGGAGAAGCTGATAATGGCTCAGAATGCCAGCTGAGAAAAATCCAAGGATTTTATTGCAGTAGGGCACTGGACGTGCTTGACAGAGATGCTCCTGTCCCTTCATCATCTTTGTCACCCTCTGCCGGATCCACTCCAGGAGCTCCGTGTCTCTCTTGTCCTGAGGAGCCCAGAACTGGACACAGCACTCCAGATGTGGCCTCACCAGGGCTGTAATTACTCATCCTGACAATTTAAGTTCAACGTGTAGAAATTAGCCTTGAAATACCAAGGTAGTTAAAGCACATCTGTATGTTCAGGTGTACAGTCCGGCCAATTCTTTCTGGTGGAACCATTCAATTCACACTATTCACATTATCCCACTGAGTTGAAGACACAATGGAGAGAAAAATAGCTTTTTCTGTGACTGCTCAATTGAATTAATAACTCAATAAATGCTGTTCTTGATAATGATTAAAAAAATTTAAAATCACATACATACCTAGTATTATCTGCAGTAGTAAACACTAATTAAACAATAAAGTCATTAGGAATAAATTAATTTTGTTCACGCCTCAGGTCTTCCTATTCGATGATGGCCAAGATGAAGGGGAAAAGAACATGGAATAGTCAAGCGAAGAGACAATAAGGTTTGGATGAGAGTTTTATCTGGATGGAAAGTCTAAAATATGTTGTTATGTACATGGGGAAAATAGCAAATGTTCAGATACTTCCTGAGCACCTGTCTGCAAGCCCATGGGCTGAATCTATGGTCTGACCTTGCTTTTGTGGCTGAAGGGGTGACTGAATTGGGGCCACTTCTGTTCTCCCATCTACAGATGCAATGGGCTGAGTATGGGTTGTGGTCAAGGCAGGGAAAACTTTTTAGAAAAGTTTAAAGCTTATTTCATTCCCATTGCAAAATAAGAAAAACGATGAAGTGTAAGGTGCATTAATTATTGGCTGCAGGCATCTAAAGAGGGCACTCAGAGATTTCATCTGATCAGCTGCAAAATAGGTTAAGATTATCATCCCCATCTCACAAGTGGGGTCTGAACCTCAAGGTCACACAGTATGTCAGTAACAGAGTCAAATAATAAAACATCCAGCAAGCTCTTGCTCTGACCACAAGCCAGGACCGCAACACTCATTACAGTATATAGATAGCATACTGTAAAATTCCTGTGAAAAGAAACTGTGGCTTTATTACTTCAGTAATCTCAAAATCTAATTCTGATTTTGCTGGTATGGTGTCAGTGCTATGAATCTATCTCATCCAAGCTGGTTTCTCTCCAATTTTTCAATCTGGCTTGTCTAGGGAGACAGGGTGACATTTCTCCTTGTTTTGTTACCTTTTTTTTTTTTTTGTTTCTTTTTCCTCTGTCACAGTCCTCTAAAACAATACTTTAGAAAATGACAGAGAAGCAGCGTTTGTAAAATGTCATGATCACAAACAATCAGAGTGATTGCATGCTACATTTATTGTACATCAATGTCTCCTGCCATCAGCTGCTTTTTGAAACTACACAAGTCCACGCACTGAAATGGGACTTGCTCTTAAAGTGAGTTGTCTTAGCAACTTTTTGCAGTTCCTTGTTTTTGCAGTAGAGCTAGAGCTGAGCTAATTATTTAAATCCTGCATTAGGAACTCTTGCTTTTTATTTCAGTGAGTTGTTTGTAGTTGTTTGCAATTATTTGCCAAACATTTTTGTCTGGTCTTAATCCCTTCTTTGACAACTCATTACTGAGGTTGTCTGAGTCCTGTGATGTGATTTTCTTTCTGCTTCTAGACTGGGTGTACTGGCTTTTTTAAAAAAGAGAGAGTAATGGATTGCCAAATTTGAAGCCAAAATATCAGCTAACTTGCTATTAGTTTCACAAATTAGCTGTGTCAGTCAGAATCTGTGGGTATAACAAACAACAAATCTTCCAAATCAAAGTAAATCACACTGCTTACTTTCACAAAAATACAAACAAATCCATCAAAAATGCCATCTGTTCAAGCATTTTAGCATAGCTGGTGTCTACGATCCATGAGTTTTTTTTCATTATCTAAAACACTCATGAGTCAGAAGAGCCATAAGTCCTTCCTAAGATTTCCATTGCATTTTTAAGGCAAAGAATCAAGGAATAAAGAAATTGGCATCTTAAATACATGGTGATGCTTCTTCTTGTGGCACCTCTAATACACAGTAATACTTCTCCTTGTGGCATAATTTACTTGTAGTCTTTACACTGCCCCCCAGGCACATGTGATCTCAGAAGTAAATGAAAAGGATGGTTGTGATCCAGACAACTCACTGCGATTTAGCCCCAGCTCTCTTGGAGGTGAGTTCCACCCCCTGTGGGCTCAGCACCCCAGAGCAGTGGGAACATTGCTGATAGACTTGTTGGGCTGATCTTTGACGTTGGAAAATTTCCAGTAATGGTTTCTTTCTGTAGTAATCTGCTTCTGCTTCTGGAAAGATCCAGCCTGGAAAACAGAAATTTTTGCACAAAAATCCAGAACTGTGTCTTACACTTGTGTTACAAAAATCCCAGTAGCTGCATTTCTAGAATTATTTTCCAGGAAAGACTAGCACGGTAACGACTTCAACTTGAAATTTGAACCTGTCCTGTGATAAATACCTTAAGAAAAGCCTTATCTGTGTATTCATATTTGTGCCCTTAATTGCAATCAATATGGTGTGAAACAATTTGATTCCTGCATATACTGCATTATCTACTACAAGAATAAACTACAGTGCAGATTATGCAAATGCTGTTATATAAGGGCAGCAGTTACTGCAGTGTCTTCCGTGGTATATATCAGTGTACTCTAGCAATTAAACAGTATAGTGAAGCCATAGCAATTACCATTCTAAATTATAATAAGCAATTCAATACACACTATAGGATAAATCATTTCCTTATAGCAACCACTGTATATGTGCTTCGGTTTTTATTCTAAAGCCCTTATTACTTGTCATCTGAACACTGTGCCACATGATTTATACTGCATGCTTGTACTTTCAATGCATATTTATTATATGACTTCTTGCAAAAAATGTCTATAATGGTTGTAACTGTGTTAACTTATTATCAGTTTGCCATGATACCCTAAAAAAAGAAATCCATGGTGTAGTGGGAAGGAGAGGTACCCTGTGAATTATTTTTTGTATTTAAACCCACCCAGAACTAGACATAACCTTCATATAATCTGAAGTTTAATAAAGATAGCTCCCTATAATTTTAGGGGATTTAATTCAGAATCAAACACAGGAACTACTAAGCTAAATTCTATTCAATTTCAGAATCAGCTTTCTTTCTAGGTAGTAAACAGATTCCCAGTAAAACTTGTGCATGATTTTAATTACAGATAAGTTTCTCTTTAAAGGCCACAGCATTCATGCTCAGGTTGCTAAGCTGAATTCAATACATCTATATGTTAAAGGTAGCAAGCTAATGTGTAAACAGGGAAAATATCGGAACCAATTGCTGTTAATTTGGTTTTGATCAATTCGCATTGACTGCACTTTACATGCAAATGAGAAGTGTGTTGGATTATTCCATCTGAAAATAGCTGAGATAATGAACTCTTTTTAAAAATAAAAATAATAAATAAATAAATAAATGGAACTGAAGAAAGAGAAGGTGGAAAGGTCTGTGTTCAAAGAGAAGCAAAGAATTACTGAACAAATACAACTTAGCATAGCTTAGTGTAGTATAGATTTATGGAGCTGTTGTTTCAGGGCTCAAGATGGCAAATTCTAGATCTTTATTTAGAGTATCATCATTTCTTATGTGTTAGGACTGCTAAAAATTGATTGTCAAATTTAAAATAACTTTGAAAACTTTGCGTAAGCCAGGTAAATGTGGAGAAGCTAGTATAAAGCAAGAATAATGTAAAAACAGACAAAAAGAAAAAAGAATAAATATGGAAGCTGCCATTTGGTAACACCAAATCTCCACAAAAAATTGTTTTATAGCTGGATATCAGGCCAAAAATACATCCTCCTCTTTAACTTTACTCATGCCTTTAGTCCCACCAAGGTAGGCAAATATTTTGCATTCATGGCAGTTGAGCTCTGTGGCGCTTAGAACAAGGGAGCTTTTAACATCCTACTGACTTCAACAGCACTGTAAGACACACAAAGACACCTTTTTGAACAGCAATTCTTTCCTCAGTACTAATATTACCTTAAATGACCCAGAAAGATGTGTAACCAAAATTCTGAGGAGTCGTGAAAACCAAGAAGGACATAGGTATACTTAGCTGGTTAAGTTAGAAACATGACAGGAAATTAGCAAATGAGATGAAGTCTTGAAAAATGCAGAATTGGACACTAATCCAGAAGGAAAATATCCAAAGCAGATCTCAGCTCAGGAGAAAAAAGCTGGAAAGAAATAATTACCCTGAAGTCTATCACACATGAAATAATGTTCCTAGAAGCACATGGGTTTCAGCCTGATATTTCGGTTCATGGTGAAATGGTGGAGTTCCACTTAAAAACCTGTAAAAAGAAAACAGCCATTGAGGGTATGAGAAAGTTGGTTGGTTGTATGGCTCAGCCTGCAGCTTCAGCATCATCTCATTTGGAGCAGGAACTTTGCTTGGGAGCAGGACTGACACAGTAGTTGTAATCAATAAACAACTGATTCAACTGGTTAGTGTGCCAAATTAATATATTCGCTGTGTTTCCGTTATTATTGCTAACTTCCAAAATGCCAACCACCTCCTCAAAAGATCAGAGATGTATAAAAAGGGTGCAGCCTCTTATCATCACACCCTTCTCTTCAACATCTTATGACGGAAGATTCAGTTACGAGAACAACACTGGATTATTTTGTCAAAGAATGTCCAAGTCAGTTCAAATATTCTTGAAACACTTGGTTTAAAAAGTTTAGAGAACTGACCTTTTAAGTTATTTTTGGTCCTCCCTGTATTTTTTACTTAAAACTCCTATTGGATTTTTTTCTTTCTTCATGCTGACAGTCTGCAGGCTCATAAGCTTCTCACTGATTTTTCTGGGTGTGGATTCAGGTGGCATATAGCAATGAAAATTGTTTGGATAGCTCTGAGCACTAAATTCCATTTAGCTAGAAAATAGGCATAGTTTAAACAAAGCAAACTGAAGAATCGGATCATGCCTGTGTGCGTCAACCCTGATATACAGTTTCTATCTCTTTGCATGAGAAGAAGAATTCATCTCTGTCATCTTGAGTACTCTGCTAAGGCTGCTGGCAAGGCATCTGTGGAGTCTGTGTTATGGTGCAGGTTTTTGTCTGCTGACATAGACCATAACCCTCAAAATTCACAGGCAGGTCTATTAAGGCTTCTCCTGGGATACCTGTGACAGAGCAGTAACTCTGCTTTATGATTGCTACACTGAACACTTTCAGAATGCCTTTCAAGTTTGAGGCAAAATTACCAATATCTAGGACATAGGAGAGTTCGCATAACTTCTAAAGAATATTTCCATGAAACACCTACATGATGGGTCTGCGTGGGGTTGCACAGGGCTCTGGAGACTTCCTTGACTTATTTTCAGATGCC
Organism: Cnemophilus loriae; assembly: GCA_013397755.1. NCBI lineage: Eukaryota > Metazoa > Chordata > Aves > Passeriformes > Corvidae > Cnemophilus > Cnemophilus loriae. The sequence goes on along the minus strand of VZTF01009189.1, from coordinate 1,606,528 downwards.
TCACTATGTTGAATTTCTTGGGTGTAAATGCTCTCACCTAAGGTTTTGTAGGTTTCCACAGGCTCACAAAGTAGAGGATAAGAACAGAAGCAAAAGGCCTGTCTGGTTGGATTCCAATTTGTTCCATTGCATCAGAGGAGGGGTCCTTGTGGTGGCTGTTCATGCAGGTTCTGAGGAGTTATTATTGTGGTCAGTAGCTTTCCAAGACTCTGCTGCCAGGGAGGGATCTGTATCTGTAGTGTTATTCCTAACTAAATGCTGTTGTGTAATACGAACCTGCTTACAACATAAAAAAGATGTCCTGGTCATTCTGGAACTTTCTTAAGATATAAGTCATAACATCGTCTTCTACCAGAAAGATATTACGGCAGTAACACTGAAAAATCATTTCTGATATAACCCAGAATTTACAATCTTTATAAAGAGTTTCTCAGGAATATCCTGCATGTTCACGTGGGCCTCCAGATTCCTTCGGCAGCGAGTCCTGTTTGTGACATTTGTCCTGTGTCATGGATACCAATTCTCCAAGCTTGCTGAGCTTGCTGTCTGTTTTGGATAACCTCTTTGGTCCAGTTAGTGCCTGACCTATTCTGTGAGTTCTGGAGAAACTGTTAGCTGCTCCATCCTCGACTGGATTTAATTGGAATGATAATTTGTGGGCTGCCTTATAAACCCCCTCTGTCTCTTTGGATGGCATTTCTTTCCATCAAAGGTGATCTCAATTGCTTGTTTTTTGGGACAGTGACTTCTGAAATCTTGAATCATAACATGGCCTTTTCCTTGCCATATTTTTTTATTTTCTGTCTCCAAGTTCTTAGCCTCAATGGCAGGTTTTAACACAACCAATAGTCTTGGTACTTTTTTAGTTTTTTTCTAATTGTTAATGGCTTTTCTTTCTCTGCTAACGTCATCCTTTCTTATCACATGCTGGCTCATGGACTTGCATCTGGATTAAAAATAACAAAAAGTTCCACTTGTTTTTGAGGTGATAGCCTGCCTTATCTGCTGCTGCAGCAATGATTAACTGATCTGAGCTACTGGTCAGTCACCCCTTATGCTGTGTTCACACCACTGGTACTTGGTAAATACATGCAAGAAATGTGCAACCCATTTGTGGGGTTTGTCATGGGGTGTCACATTCCAGATTCTGCTTTTTTTGTGGGTTCTGGCCTTCAGGCCTCAGTGTTTCCCCTGGCTCAGGTCCCTTGATCTTAGTATTTTGGATTCCTCATTTATATGTTTGGTCTCAAAACACTTCCAGACTAGGTGTTATCTTTCAGTGGAGAAATTCTCATCTTTTTGTCAAAGAGCAATTTTAGTTTTATGCTATAATTGGCTGTAGTGTCTTGTGTCCTTTTGCCATGGAGCCACATCCCACCTTGATTTTCTTGTCTGGGAATGGGTTAGGCCTCGCGTGATTTGCTTTTTTGCCTTAAATCAATTAGATATGTTTCTCTTTCCTGTTTCTGCTTTTTTTTCCCCCCTTCTATTTTTCTTAGATTCTCTCACAAAGATTCCATTTTCATTCACTGCACAACTACTAAAAATAGAACCAGGAGCTGAATCAGCAATGGATGACTCCCTCTCTTTTCCTAGTATTTTCTGCTTACAGATGGTCTGCAGGCCTACACCTTTTCCCCCCCAAAGGCTCATCTTTAACCAGTGTCATTGTTCCAGTATTGCTGCTTGGGTATTTTTTTTTTTTTTTTTTT